>CM050164.1:57671971-57981971 GCA_027410445.1 Discoglossus pictus | reverse complement strand
TCCATAAACACAGAGAATATCTAAAACAGGTTTTTATCAGAGATATAAACCCAAGTAGATATAGAAAGTCTGTATAAGGGTTGAGGGGTTGTGTCTTGGCAATATGCACACTGGGCCATTCTAGACAACCTGGTGTATAATGGAAAAACATATGCTTGGACACTTTGGGCCTCATTCAATTGCAATTTGGCCAATTGAATAGGGCACTATACAAGGACATAGCATATTTTTTTACAGATTTTTTTTGTTAGTGAACCTCTATCCAAAAGCAAGGTTTTCACTAACTAAAAACTTCTTTAAAAAATATGATCTGTGCTTATATAGAGCCTTTTTCAATTGGCCAAATCACAATTGAATGAGGCCCCTTGAGTCTGCTTAAGAGCATTAGGCAGGAAAATAGTCATAAAGATAGTTGTTAATTAGAAGAAAATACACATTTTGTGGTATGCGTACATCAATGATACTTTAGTGAAGTGGCGTGTGTGATAAGGGCATTTACAGTTGGTGCTGCAAGTCGCCTACTTCTGAACAATTGCAGGGGAATGGGTAGTTGTCAAATTCTAACATATACAAATACTTAGAGGGATATGTAAATTTGCCGGATTATGAATGTATCTGATAGAGGAGATTTAGTAGTGTATGCTAAATTTTTGGATGAAAAAATCCCCAAATAAACATTTAAACGCTTACATTGAATCTAGGTATATGTGTCCAATATTATCTAATATTATCAAATTATCCCCCAAAATATTATTTGGAATATTATGCATACATGTAGCTCTGTCATTAGTGGACAATGAGGTAAAATCAGTGGCAGATCTAGTGCACGGATGATCCCGGTGGAAAATAATTTGGGGTCCCCTTTCCAATTTCTCTATGTGTCTGCTGTTGTTGTTGCTCAGTCATGACCGTATGGACCGCAGCACACGAGGGCAATTGTTGTGCCTGGATGTGCTAATCCATGGCAAAGATACTGGAGTGGGTTGTAAGTTCCTTCTCCAGTGGATCATGATTTGTCTTACCTCTCTGCTATGACCTACATGCATGGTATTGCTCACAGCTTCATTGAGGTACACAAGCCCATTCACCGCAACAAGGTAGCCATGTGTCTGTTGGGTTCACTAAAACAGCCACAAATATATGTAAGATATGTGAGTGATCAGATCACCCCTAGATAAGAATAATTATATGTACCTGTTCCATAATAAAGCACAAGACAACCATTACTCCAGGTAACAGGGGGCCCTCTCTTGTTGTGGGCCCAGTACTTTCCACCTGCTACACCAGCAGTAGCTCTGCCACTGGATAAAATGTACTAAGCATCACGGGGGTGGTATATATGTTTTTCAGAGCATCTACTTCCTATGGAGCAAATTGCCTACACAGTACACCCTACCCCATCTGCATCCTATGTCATATCTTAGTAAATATCCCCCACTATCACTAACAGTTAAAATGTTTCTGCAAAGAAATGTATTCCTAAATATGTATTGACAATTATTAGCCACAACATGAAAAATAAATATAGCCTGTCAGTAGATGTAACATTTTTTCTGCTATAATGACAATTAACCTTCTATCAGGAAATGTCATCTAGTTGGATATAAAGGTTATCCACAAACTGATCTATGCGAGCTGTTTATCATTTTCTCATTGGTCCTATATATATATATATACAATCTAAAAAGTCAGACTATAATCGTGTTATAGAATGGGCACCGGCTCTTTACTTTGTGGCTAAGTGGAATTTTATCTTTTAATGCATTATTTTAAATTAGCATTTTTTTTGCATTGTTCACTTGTTTCCGACTTTCCGTGACCTCATGCACTGGAATACACCAGAACATCTTTATGTCCATGGTCATGCTGATCCACTTGGTATGCATGGCAGAGATAGTGGAGTAGATTGCCAGTTCACCAGTGGGCCACAGAATACAACTCCTGGTATTCTTAGGTGGTCTCCCATCCAAGTATTGACCAAGCCCAATCCTGCATGGCTTCAGGTCAATGTGACCTCTTGGTTCCCTGACTTGGAATCAAACCCAGGTTGACAGTTGTGGAAGTCTTGACCACTGGACCACTCGGGAACCCTAATTTGCATTAGTGATATACATTTTAAGACATATTAAGTAATGTGTTTTTTTTTCCTTTTTTTCTTTTATGCAAACTACTTTATTCTTTATCTAGACAGAATTTCTCAGTTTTAGATTGAATCACTTTACATTTATATTTAGACATGGGCCAATTGGGGATCATGTCCCATAATGAGATGTAAGACTGAAGTAGTTATAATACTAATACTATAATACTATAAATGTTTAGTAGTGTTTCAATGTATTTGATCATTGAGCATTTGAACACAAGCCACATTAAAGGGTCACTTAATTTAGCACAATTTGGACCACAACACAGTAAAGATCTCCTAAAAGCATGTTAAATACTTTTTGTGTTTTTAAAATACGTTCATTTTTCACTGAGAAATTATTAAATTGAATCTGTGTTTACATGAGTCACTGACTGCCAAAACCACAGCTACGTGCAGTGAGCAAAAAAAAAAAAAAAGAGTTAACCCTTCCAGATCCATCTGTGCAGATCAAGGAATGCTGGAATTGCCTATACAGGTAAGTTATGGGTTAACTGCTCAGTGCATTCCTGAATGCAGGGGAAAACGCTATCAAACACTGTCTTCTGCCTGGCTGTTATTAAGTCAGTAGGCAGGATACACTGTGTTTGTAAACAGACTTAGATTTTTTAGCTGTTATTAGTGTAAGTAAAAAAAAGATAATTTTACCATACAATCTTGTGCTCTTTTATACCATGAAGAGCACTTATAGTGAGGTAAATGTTGTTGTTTATTGTTTATTTGAGATGATAATAGGTCATTTCTTTCTTGAGAAAAGGACATGAATATACAAACAAATGTACTGTTCTGCTTATTTCAGAAAACTCATGGCATTAGTAAAAGCAGCACTTAATTAAGCGCAATTTGGAGCAAACCACTGTAAAGATCCCCTAAAATCATGTTGAAATACTTTTAAAGTTTTTGAAATACGCACATTTTTCACTGAGAAATAAACAAATTAAATCTTGTTTGCACGTGTCACTGGCAAGCCCCCAGACAGACCCACATCAACAGCTCTATGCAGTGAGCATAAACAAAAGAAGATTTAACCCTTCACAGATTTAACTGTGCATGCTGGAATCACCTAAACAGGGCATTTGTGGGTTAACTGCTCGTTGCATTCCTAATTTCATGGAAAAACAGCTATACATTTTTGTTTTCACAGAGCCTTCACCGCACAGTTCGGCATATGTTATTAATCATGGAACAGTCAGTGGGCAGGATACAATGTGTTTGTAAACAGACTTAAAACTTTAGATATTTTTAGGTGTTATTTAAAAAAGTAGATAATTTTAACATGTAATCTTGTGCTCTTTCCTGAAGAGCATCTACAGTGAGGTGAATGATCTACATGCAACAGTATATTCTATGAATTTAGTTTTAGAAAAGATTAAGCAGATTTTACTCATGCAAGAACCCACTTTTGTAATATTTAAAACATGTGTTTCGAAATGCAAGAACAAATGGTGTCCCTTGCTTTTTTTTTACATTACTTTTCGAAAAATATATAAAATATTTGAAAAGAGGCTTTAAAATATTTGTTTAATAAACATATATGTAGATTATGCTTCTTAACATGGAGCAATACAAATATATTAAATATACACCATGCACAAATTAATTATACAATGGCAATACAAGCAAGTATTTTACCTGTGTTAGTTAAAACAAACAGAAAGTTAGAATTTGACCATAATAAACTATACTTAAACGATAAAACTTTATAAAATAACAAAAATATTATATAGAATTGTGGACGTCTTGTCAAGTACATTGGAAACATTGTCCACCTCGGGATCCCAATGACACGCTCAAAAGGAGAGCGAAACTCAAACTGTCTTTGGGATTTCACTGGAGTCCCATGATGGGCAATCTTGCCAGTTGTTTATAGACTAAACCATCCACAGTTTTATATTGTGTATGGAGTCATTGTCCCATGACAGTCCCTATTACTGTGACAGATTCTGTGTGAAGAAATCTTGTGTGGTTTAGAAGTGACAATGGCTTTTCTTTTTCTCATGTTATCTTTTTATTTGTTTGCTTTTTCCAGTTTAATTTGTTATAGGACAAACATGCAATAATTTGTTTGATTAAAATATTAGATTGTTCTATTATAAACACTGTTTCTGTTATTGCGGTAGATTCACTAAACTGAGAAGTGCTTCACAGAGACTATTAAAGGCATATCTAAGTGTCCTGGATCATAAATGCATCTGATAGAGGAGAATCAGTAGTGCATGCAAAAAAAATTTTGCATGAAAAAATACCAAAATAAACATTTACAAACTCACCCTGATGTTTGCTAAATCTTTTCAGTTTGCAAACTGCAGCTTTTTGTGAGTTGACACCCCTGAAAATCCCTACTAAAATGAGCATACAATTAATAATTAAATTTGGCCATTTAAGAGAAAGCAGAAGTTAGCTGATACATTTGTATCATACGCTGAGATTCCTGTGTTGCAAAGCAGCCTGGGATATGTAGTTTCTCTAGCCTTGCGTTCTGATTCAGCTGTAAGCTCAGACCTCCCTGAACCCTGTGATGCCATCCTCCACAGTTACTTCCTATGGTATCTACCAGAAAGGTCAAACTCTGTACCTGGCTGCTTCTCCTTAGTTTACTTGGTTATGTAAGCTCCCTGTGGGTGTGCAAAGCTGTATTTTACTTTCCTGCATAAAACTTTGTAACACATATTTTTCTGATGATCACTGCCTGTTTCTTACCAAACATTTAAAACCCAGGAAACTTATATATGCATGTAAGACAATATTTTCCACAAGAAATAAGCACTGCAGACTTGTCATGTTCATTGGGTATTGTTTCAGGAGAAATTGTCTACAAATCATCTGCTGAATCTGCAATTATATATTCCATGAAATGCACCTTACCAAGCTATGCCATCGACTTACACTATGATGGAGAAAAACAGAGAGAAAATAAGAAAAAATAGTTTATATCTAACTGAAAAATACGATTATTGAAGTATACAGTGATACCCTTTTTCTTGGACAAATGTATACTTCATAGTGACACACTTTCAATGCAACTCTCTGTTTTGGTCATGAGCAATAGGATTAGATGTTATAATTTAGGAAGGAGAGGAGAGCAGAAAAGGAAAGACTGGTGTAGTTTTAGAAACATAATTTTGTTAAATACAAACAAGAAAAATCATGTAAGGATCATACATGTTTTATCACACAAATACTTCTTCAGGGATCCCTGATTCACAAGACTTGCTGCTCTTCTTTTATCATTTTGGACTTGCATTACACACGGTATATGATTACTTATTACTATTGCATCTCTTCTCTACGTCCTTCAGATATGTTAAAATTAAATCTTTCCATTCATAACATGAAATTAAAATGGTTTTTAACTTGGAAACAGTTGCATCTTTTGAAAGCTTCTCACTTTGAATTCCAAAAAATTATACTATTGAACATGGTAATACTTATTTCTCCTCCTTATTAATGGATACTTATGTTTATTCCAGTCTTAAAATAGTAGTACAATAGATTGTAGATTAACATTTTACTCATTATTTTCTATATACATGTCAGAAATGACACCAAAGTTGATATTTGCTTGGACCATGAACCTTTGGGCTGGCTCTACCATTTCTATTGATGATATACTGTTCAATTTATATTTTCTATTTAATCAAAAGGGTCACATGCATTTAATTACAGATGGTCACTATTCTAAAGGGCTCACGTGTCATGTTCATGGTATACTTTAAATAACTAGACTTGATAATGGAACATAACAAAATGTAGAGAGTAAAATACTCCCTGACAATAACCATCTTGGCGCTTTTTTTCTGTAGGGAATTCTAAATATTGTGTATATTGATGAAAAATAGTTTGTTTGCAGAGTTTGTACTTGACAGGGTTCTCAGTGTGCAAATAACAAATTCCTCTGTAAAAAGCAAAGCACATTTTCGTTGACATTCTGCTTAAATTAAAATGGGCTTCATTGAAAGAAAAGCTGTATTTCACACCATTAGATTTAACAGACTTCAGAAGCTGCACATTAAATTACCAGGGATCCAAAAAGTGCAAATTGCAAAGTTAAAATTAATAAATAATAGTGAAGCTGATATTTCATAAAGGCACAGAACTCATTACGGGACTCTACTGCATCTCATGAAGAACTCCGAGACAACTACTGAATAATTTGGGAAAAGATGCAAAGATCAATTTTACATCACTGAAAACCTTTCGCTTCGTAGAGCAATTATAATCGCACTGGGAGAAAACTATATTATTAAAGTCGTAGGTAGAAAATTTCACTCTGAGGTGCACAAAAGGAAATTAATTTTCAAAGGAAGTGCTGGGGGATGGTTACTGTTGACCAGGTACATGCATACAGACAAATAGTCCAAAGGGAAATTAATTGACAGGAATATCTGAGGGCCTAAATATTTTAGACCTTTTTCATATTTTCTGCATGATAGATTTCATTTATTTACTGCTTAAAGGGATACAAGAATAAATGGCTGAAATATTTATACATGATGTAGAACAAACTTGTGTATACTGCTCTATAACATTTTATTGGCATTATTTTGTTATATAAACTATGTATATGCATGTGTATATTCTATATATCTCTATATATTTATGATAGATAGACAGATAGATAGATAGATAGATAGATAGATAGATAGATAGATAGCCATCTCTTGAGCAAAATAATGAAGGATTCATATCGATTTAATTTGAAAACTGAGTAAATTATTTATTTTGGAGACATATTAAAATACTGTATTGGGTTAGATTCACAAAGGTATACAGAGACTAAGAAGGCATAATTGCCCATATAAGGCCTCTTCCATATCTGTTAAGCTAGGATTACAGTTGTCTTCACAATTTGTTGTTAGCCTTCTGACAGGGGCATGTTGACTAGTAGAAGCAATGCCCTTCATGGTATTGACTGCAATGTGATAGCTTCTATATTTTTAATGTATGATTTTTACACATTAAAAATGTACAAAGCTACTATCACCTAGGCCATAGAAACTAGTCATCTTAGTGAATGTAGGAGAAATAGCTCAGGATCCTTCTCATGCAGACTTACAAACTAAAGGATGGTCTAGATGTGCTTAAGATTTATGACAGATCAAGAGGTGTGGCTGTAGGATTCACTGCTTATCTCTGCCGCAAACATCTCTATATGTGCTTCACTATAATAAGGGCAGCAAACTTCAACAGCACTATGCTATAGTGTTTATTACTGTACATGCAGTGATTGGAGCTTTGTAGAAGTCCTAGTATAAAGGGATCCACTTATTGTATGTACTAATAATAAGTGAGTGTAGCATAAGAGCTTCTCTATCTCAGCATGGCGTAACACAATGATATGTGACGAAACACAGACTGCTCACCACATATTATCATTAGAATTGCAGGGAAAAGTTATGTTTATATGACAGAATATTGTTAATAAAGAAGTTGCGCTGTAATTATAAGGATTACAGTTTTTTAAATGAATATTGTTGCTCATGGGTAGAGCTACCGCCAATGCAGATGGTGCAATGCACTGTCCAGTTTATTTTTGTATTGTAGGCAGTGGTGTCAATCAGATGTTTGAAAATGGTTCACGAACTGGTTGTTAAAAAATGTTGGGGGCCCCCACTACTCCTGTGTGGCCCAGATAGACCCCCAGAACTCCCCAAGCAAGGTCCCCTGCAATCCTCACTAGGCGTATGGGGCCAATGGGGATCCCTATCTAGGCCCACAGGGCCAGGGAGGACAGCCAAATTGGCCTAGCTATGGGTCTCCCTGGTCCCTGCAGGCCTAGTGCTCATCCTCTGGAGTCTCTTTGGGCCCTGTGGGCCTAGTAAGAATCCCCGAGATATTGATGGGCCTAGTGGAGATCCAGAGGGATCTTGATAATCCCTTTGGCCTAGTGGTGATTCCCACATCAACCACAGGTTTAAAGTGAAATACTGGGGTTTAAGAGGCTCCAGTGGCTGGGAGGCAAATTTATTCTTTTTGGACTGGAGCCCTCCATTCATTAGCCCCACCACTGTTGTTGCTGTACATAGTGTCCATTAACTATATATGATTTTTCCATATTTTATAATACATGATGAATTGAATCACAAATCACTGGGGATATGGGCTTCTCCGTAGCTTAGTGCATATCTCTTAGTAAGATGATACTGGCCCATTGCTGCCATAATTTTAATGAGGAATTTTAGCTGATATGACAAAGCTCAAGACACCTAACAAACACACAGCAAGCTGCCACCAGAATCATAGGCCTCATATTCTAGAGCTGATATATATATCTGTATATGACTACAGATAATCCAACGTACTGCTTGTTGTGGAAAAATGTCTTTCAGATATTGTGTGTCCCTCTCAAATTACAAAGTACAGATATATTACAGATGCATTAGCACATTTGCAAATTCACCGCCTTTTTTTACATTGATGTGATAAAATAGCACAAAAAAATAACACTTAAATACAATGTCCTCATTGAAGATTCACTGCCAGAGGGTTTTGCTTCAGAAGTGAAAAGATTTGATATTTTATAGTTAGACTAATATCTGAGCAGCTTAGAAATCAGATGGAAATCACCAATATTTTGTCTAGGAAATCATGTTCTTCTTATAATTAAAAACAAGCACTGGATACTGCGCTTTTCATGCAAATCTGGCTGTCGCCTTTCCTTGCAATCCTTACATCAGCAAAAGAAAAAAACATGATGGAACACACATTACTAGCTAAATAAAAAAAAAGCTTTTATGATATGAGCTCTGTAACAATTTGGCGAGTTTTACTCACTTTCCCACAGACATTTGTCATAAGACTATTGCTGACAAAAGAGGAACTGAAATTTCAATTACACTGAACTCTGTGGTCATCATCCGCTATGCTTTGAATACTGTGTAAGTCAGTTATCTACACCATGCAGAAAATCCCATCTAGGTCAGAAAGAAGTTTGCTGACATGGACCTCTTAAAATGCAAACACATTTACTTTATCACTGCCTTTTCTTGTTTCATTTGCAGTTTTTCTATGCATATTTGTACTAGAGAGCATGTTTTATAAATCCTTATCATGTTTCGTGTCCATTGGTCTAATTAGTTAATATTTTTTTTTAACTTGACCGGGCTTTCAGTTTCCCATTGACCGTAACCTTACAATTGAGTTGGAAGGCTAGTAAACATTTTGACTTCGTGATATTGAATTAAAATGTCTTTAACGTAAGTGGAAAATGAAATCATGGGGATATAAGCAATCTCTAAAGGATTAGGCATTAAAGAACAATAGTAACTTGTCAACTGTATAAAGTTGACAATAACTAAATATGCAAGAATAATTCAACTGGTCCGAGGATGGGACACTGTAATATATTTAATTATTGCCATTGATTTAAATTCCTATGTTTATCACAACCACTAGATAGGTATGAACAAAACAGATTGAGAGATACTGATCCGAAGATTGCTGAAGCACCTACACTGTGGAGGATCACCATCATTAAAACCATTATTATTTTTCTCTAATTGTGTATTGCAGGGATGCATTTTAGGTTCATGCGGCCTGAAGACTAATTAGATTTGTGCGCCCCTGGAGATCCAGTTACTACTCCTCCTTTGCTCTTGCTATAGCCCAGTTATAAGTTTCCATATCCAAAATCATAATTGGACTGTGTGTTTATGTATGTACACAGTATATCAGAAAGTACCCTATACATTTACATAGATAATTGATTCTGCATATCAATAGATGCATATTGATTGGAACTACATTGGTAACTTCAGACAGACTGCTGCCCCTTAAAATGTGCTGCCCTAGGCCTGGGTACACTGATGCAATAATGTGTACAGCATTCTTCAAACTCCCCTCCCCATGTTATTACCTGCATAACTAGACCACTAGCATCCCCATTATCTGTCTGTCTCACCTTCTGCTTCTCTCTCCCAACTCTCTCTCTCCAACCTGTCCTTCCCACTGCTATTTCCATGACTTCCACACAAACAAAGATTTTTCTTTGGTCCAAATTCAACTGAATTAAGTGGCCCTTACATCACAGTAAAAATCTCCTAAAAGCATGTTGAAATACTTTTTGAATTTTTGAAATAAATGAAAACTGTGTTTACATGAGTCAGAGACTGCCCACAGCCAGACACATGCTACAGTTCTGTGTAATGAGAAAAATAAAAATAGAGGTTAACCCTTACCACATCTATCTATGCAGATTATTGGATGCTGGAAACACCTAAATAGGTCAGTTATAGGTTAACTTTTCACTGAGTTCAGGAAAAAAATTATATAAATCCTCATCGCACAGCTTGGCAACTGTTATTAGTCATGCAACAGACCTAAAACTTTTGATTTTTTTTAGCTGTTGTTAGTGTAATTAAATAGATAATTTTAACATACAATCTTGTGCTCTTTCACACCATGAAGAGCACTTACAGTGAGGTAATCTGCCCTTTAAAATATGAAGCCTGGCCTGAACAGAGTATCTCACACCACCCACATCAAGACTGCAAAACTCCATTTAGTGTAATTGCAACCAAACATATTTGCTATGCTTGTTTGAATTTAAGATATGTAACGTATATACTCGAGTATAAGCCAAGCTTTTCAGACCTTTTTTTAAGGCTGAAAAGGGTCCCCTCGGCTTGCGCCACCCTGTGTCTCTTTCCCCCTGTGTCTCTCCACCCCCGTGTCTCTTCCCCCCTCTCCCTCTCTTGTGTCTCTTTTCCCCCTCTCCCTCGTGTCTCTTTGCCTCCCCCTCCCTTATCATCCTCCTCATCCTCCCTCCTCAACCCCCCTCCTGAATCCCCCTTCTCATTCTCAACCCCCCTCCTCAACCCCCTCCTCATCCTCAAAGCCCCTCCTCATCCTCAACCCCCATCCTCATCCTCAACCCCCCTCCTTATCCTCAACCCCCCTCCTCAAGAGGAGCAGCTGAATGAGGAGGGGGGTTGAGGAGGGTGATAAGGGAGGGGGAGGGAAAGAGACACGAGGGAGAGGGGCAAAGAGACACGAGGGAGAGGGGGGAAAGAGACACAGGGAAGGGAGAGGGGGAAGAGACACAGGGAAGGGAGAGGGGGAAGAGACACAGGGGAGGGAGGGGGAAGAGACACAGGGGAGGGAGAGGGGGGAAGAGACACAGGGGAGGGAGAGGGGGGAGAGATACAGGGGAGGGTGAGTGGGGAAGAGACACAGGGGAGAGAGAGGGGGACACAAGAAAGGGGCACAGAGGGCACACAAGAGGGGGACACAGAGGGCACAAGAGGGACACAGGGGGCAGCACCTTTCCCACCGTCGGCTTATACTCGAGTCACTAAGTTTTCCCAGTATTTTGTGGTAAAATAGGTGCATCGGCTTATACTGGCGTCGACTAATACTCGAGCATATAAGGTATGTGGAAATGGTTTGTTGCCCGACTATCACCCGAAGCTATACTTTCATATAATATGCCTTTATATATCAGTGTAGAATATGCTGCTTGATAATAAATATAATCATTGTAAAATAATAAGGATATTCTAAGTGACAAAGAGAGTACCACATATTTCTTATGTATGATACTACGATCTCTAATCAGTGAAGTAAGATTAGTCATCAATTCCCGAGTTACGCTACAGGGTATGTTCTCCACACAGTAGTAAATAGCTTCTTAAACAGACTTATTTAAATTAGAGTGGCTGTGTTAATTACATATTACGCATGCTTAGTGAATATAAACCAGTTACTTATATAAAAGATCAATGTATATAACATATAACAAATCCATTTCCTTGAAGCCAATGTTGGGTTACAACACACTGTCACCCCAGGCATTATTTCTATTATCAGTGTAATATTATCAGGTGTAGCAGGTGCCTTACTTCTATATACTTATGGCATAGTAGAAATAAACAAATTGCTCTCACAAAGTAACATTGCTGATAATTATTTTCCTTATGTTCCATTTACTTGAAGGGTCACTTAATTTCACAAACTCATCTTCCGTTTATTCCTTGCAAAAAAGACACTCAACTATGATATTATATGACAGAGTCAATTAAAAGGACCTGATTTATGTTACCGTGTGCAAATGAGTTACTGAACCATAGCTATTTGCAACATCATTTAGACATGTAACTCAACCCTTTTTGGCTTATCATTACATCACAAATGGCATCCATAAATCTTACCTAGCATAATAGAAAAGGAAAATCATTTATGATGTAATGATAAAACAGAAGGAGGGTTAGGTTATGTCTAGCAGTGCATGACCTATTAATAATGTAGTTGCTTTTTTATACTATTTTCTGATGAAATCCCATTTCTTTAGCAAGTTAGTCACATTTGAAAGAAGAATCTTGATTAATAGCTAAAATGATAAAAAAAAGTACACAGCTCAGCTTCATCTCTTACTCCTCGTATTGGATATAATTTCAAGGTCAGTGAGGTTAATACTGAGTTGGAACATAATACCATTTAATTATCAGCACAAAAGTTATAGAATCTTGTAAGGAACAAAGTAATATAAGTTGTATATATACATATATATATATAATACAGTAGATTGTCAGTTGTCCAACACCCATGGCGATTGGTAGATGCTGGATAAATGTAGTTTCTGGTTGCTTGAGAGCTACTATTAAAAGAGGCCTAGATTAGCTGCACATAGGATGCTCTGCTAAGTATATTTGCCAGTGAGGGCTGTTCTAACAGCAGCAGCTTTCACTCCTCACTTACACACAGGTATGTTTGGCTGTAGGGTGCGGTGCTGAACCTAGGGAATGTCATGCTAACACCGCACTGGCTCAGTCACTCATGTCTGCTTTCCAAACTGAATTGCAGAGACATACAGTGGATACAATCTAGGTGCCTGTAAGCATTTTTGTGGCACGACAATCTGGCTCCTGGTTGCTTGAGTTCTGGTTAGCAGAGAATCTACTGTGCATATACATATATATATATATATATATATATATATATATATATATACATATATATATATATATATATATATATATATACACTGTACCCCAGCCTGGCACCTCCTGATCCGCCCAAGCCCCCTGGACCCCCTCTGTCTCACCAGCTCACCGAATTGGTGCTTCCCCTGGTGGCGCGGGGAATCCCGTGGCGCGGGGAATCCCGAATGAGGTTACGTGGGTGAGGTCATTTGGGATTCTCTATTCTGGATTGAATACGCACCAGGAGGGGAGGCATGGGAAGGAAGCAGGAGGTGCCAGTCTTAATATAATTAATATACTATATAGTCAGATATAATCCTTACTTTTTATCACTCATGTCATGTGACACACAAAGGAGAGTTAGGAAGATGCAGAAAAATAATAAGCAACAGTAATTTGTTTTGTTATATTATATTTGTTAAGCCCTTATGGATCCCAAGTTAACCTGATTTGTAATAAAACAAAATCCTTGCACTTTAAGTCATGGTTACATATCTTTTAGTGAAACCGTATGGATCATCAGACACCGTAGTTTCTCTGTGTAAAGCTAAAGCTTGTATTAGTTAATTTAAAAGTGTACTTGAGAAATTCTCTAACGTATGCCAATGAGCTCTGCTGAGGCGTGATAGGTAGGTGGTAATTGTGTAAATGTCATCTATATAGTTGAGTAACAGTGGGCATAATTTACCACCTACTTAAATAAACACAGGAAAATAGCGAAATCTTTATATTAATGTGCAAACTAATTGGCTTGGTAGTATGGGGTGAATCTATTGTCCATAATAATAGGTATTAATTAGTTTTCCTTAAATAATCATAGGTAAATATAGATACTTTCCCAACTACAGTAAGACATATATATTGCCATCAATGTGCAAAAAGGAATCATAACTAAAACAATTCATGAATAGCAGTATAAATTAGCTGTGAGTATAAGAGTGACAGATATAGATATAATGGTATATTGAATCACAGCTATAATATCATTCTGTCATGATGTTTCAATCTCTTGTCTTAGTAGTTAAAGAAATCCTCTCCCCAATAAAGCCCTATATAACCCAGTAAATCATTCCCTGTGGCTCAGGAATTGGTTTTAAACAAAAGTGGATTGCCTACATGCCCACAAACACCAACCAGAGTTACTGCAGCCTGGTGCTGCCGATCACTGTGTCAAGCGACTGACATCACCAAGATGTGACGCCCATGTGACAAGACCAGCCTGACACACGTTTCGCTAAGGGGTAAAAATATATAATATAACCTAACAATTACAGGTCGTTACTATTTTTCTGCATCTTACCTTACTGTCATACTCTCTCATTTGTGTGCCATATTACATGAGTAATTACCAGTAAGGATTATATCTGATCCATATAGTATTTTAGGAAAATGTTTCGTGAACCCTGTGACAAATACAAAATACCAGTAGCTATGCTAGTCGTTATCATAAAAGCAAGAACAATACAATTAGATGGGCAATTTCATCAACTCATTTTATCTGAATTCAATTTGTAGCTGGTTAGGAACCCTATTTGGAAAAAAAGCAAATGACTGTTGTCATTAAAGCATTAAAGCAAAAATGTATATAATATTTTTAAAAAACATTGTATTTATTTAATAAGATTTAAAAAAAAAAATCTCACTTAATCAAGTTCTTCATAAGAATATTCAATATATATAACTCTTCAGCAGTCCTCAAGTGAATCTAGTGTGATTTGTCCACTGCCTATCCAGTATCTTTATCACTGTCTTATCATACACTCCATATCAATACATCTCAGAGTAGAGAATTCAACAATCTTTGCATCAGTTCGTGTATTGTCTTTTTGTGTTGTATTACTATTATGTACAACACATTTTACTTTTTCAGAATCTTGTACATAGAACTACGAAAAATTTGGAAACTTTATACATAAACAGTATTAATAATTAAGCTAATAATAAAAAAGGAACCACTTGATGAAAAATATTTCACTCCTAATACTTGATTCAATGAGCGGGATAAGGTGGTAACAATGTTTTAGGATAAAATATGAGTCATCTAACAACTTAACTTCTAGATATTAAAGATATGACTTATATTTTTATTAAAAAAAGAGTAGTGTATGAATCCATATAAAGTCCTCAAAATAAAAATAAAATACTTTTGTTGGATACATACAAAAAATGGTAACATTCACTGTGGGAGAGATTGTGGTAAATTAGGCAGTAATGGAAGTATAGTAAATGGAATAATTTTATATGTATAACTAGTGATTTACTTTTTCGCATGGAAGAAAGCAAAAAACGAAATGAGAAACATTGGTACATTGTACATTGCACAATGATCAATGGTTTCAAAAATTTTCTCATTCACATATGCCCAACCATGACTTTATTGCATTAATGGATGATCACAATTATTGTAAAAGTCTACATGCATGCTAGTTTCAAGTTCCAGTCTATAGTGTAGTGTCTTGGTTGAGAAACAAGAGCTCCGATGCTGTCCATTTTATATATGAATCAAGGTGGGAGGTCCTTGGTTATGTTTATGTGTGTGTGTGTTTGCGTTGCTCATTTGCATCCCACTCTCCGTGACCTCATGGACCGCAAAACACCATGCTGCTCCACTTGGTATTCATGGTAGAGATACTGGAGTGGTTTACCAGTTCCTCCAGTGGGCCACAGCATACAGCTCCTAGTATTCTTACGTGGTCTTCCATCCAAGTAATGTCCAGGCCCAACCCTGCATGGCTTCAGGGTGGTGTGACCTCTTGGTTCCCTGACTGGAATCAACCCATGTCGCAGAGGGGAAAGCACCGAATCCTAACCACAAGACCACATAGTAGGATCTAATTGATATATTTGTTGACAAATTACTTTGAAATAAGACTCTTACACTGATTTAACAGAATGTTTAGCTGCTGCCCCGAATGCTGCAGTTTCGACACTAAATAAAGTAATAAATAAATAAAGAATATGGAAAGTAATAACAATGTGATCAAAACTAAAAATACCCATACCCTAGACATGCATGTTACGCTTTTCCGTTCAAGCCTATTTAAGACAATCTATAATATATAATCTCTCTAAACATGCATTTTATAAACTATTCTAAAAATAAGTACTTTCAGGTAGCATTTTAATCTCTGAAAACTGGAGGAGAGCCGGACAGCCAAGTAATGGATTCATTCTTGTAGGTGCAGCTTGATAGGTAATGAGACATATTAGGTCTTTGCAAAAAGAAGGGGTTACTAAGGGAAGGATGTGGTTACTCAGGCTGACATATAGGAGGTTCTGATTTATTAAAAGCTTTGTTTGGTAGGACAGGGATTTTAATTAAAAATCTGGTAGAGAAGGAGAGCCAATATAGGGACTGAACGTATGGAGCAGCACACAGTGTTCATGTTTGAATGGGACAGATTAACATGATAAGTAACATTACATTGAGTCAGAATTGTTTTTCATTATTTGGAGTAAAAGAAGAGGCTGCTAGCAACATTGTTAACATGTTAATCATTTTATTTAAGACTTCTGTTTCCATTTTACACAATAAATATTGATGCGTGCTTGTCTCTAGGACCTCTAGAATACTACTTGCTGTCCTGGAGCCTCGGGGGAGAGAGTAATGCGAGTTGCACCTTTATTTAATCCTACTGTTAAACTACACAATATTGTGATCAATTTTAAAAAGGAACTAAACAACTGAATGTAGAAGCCATCTGTATCCAAGGTCTCTCCCAAGTGACTAATCGTGTTGCTGAAAAGCAAACATCCCCTCTGGAAAACGTTATTTATAATATTATGAATAAAATAATTAACAGTTAATGACTATGGCCCCCATGCTAATCAAGAGGTGCGGAATCTTTTTTTCCTATGTTACAAATTTATGTTAATCTTTTCACTTACAAAATTACGGATTGGATCTCGGCCTACATCCGTAAATCCTGCCTTGTCCGCAAGAGATCTCAGTGTTGGAAGTACCCAAACCAAACTTTACGGATGAGAAATGGCTCTAGGAACCAATAGAAAATGAGAATGTCACGATTATTATAATGAGTGAGAACAAGTGCCATAAGCGTGTATATTTATATATATATATATATATATATATATATATATATATATATATTTTTTTTTTATTTATATATATATTTTTTTATTGAATAGATGTGACAATTGAATATAATACATATCAGTGGTTTCCTGATAAGTATTAACCCCTTGAGTATTGGGTTACTGTGTGTTACTTTTGATGTTGTTTAATGCAATGGACATTATAATAAAATATTGAATTTTTTATTTACTAATATGTTTATATTGGACTGTTAAGTGTCAAATAATGTTGAAATGTCATATTTTTTTTGTTTTTGTGGAGCTATGCTGTTTCTTTAACTGCTGCTGCAGCACTTCACAATGGTTTTAAAACCATTTGCAAGTGGTCTTTGGTGCCTATAACATTTTCTTCATCTTTTTGTAGTTATGGCACTTCCCTATTTTGTGAGTGATCTGTAAAGTCTTATTAGCATAGGGTTTTGGCGTAAAAGTCTAAGGGAGTAACTCGTAATCTTTTGACGGATGGAAAATGTTGCCGTAATTTTTTGCCGGCTCTGGCTTGCTGCAGTCACTCGTAGCAGTTTTCTCGCAATGTTTAGGGATAGGTTATTAACATAGCTAGTGGGAATTACTTTGCTCATAAACATGGTGTAAAGTGTGATATAGGTCATTAGCGTGAAGGACTATATTTGTTTTTTTTAGCTTTCTAAAATATTTTGGGTATTATCAAGTTCTTCATAAGAACATACTATGAATGGTCTTCTGCTTTCTTGCCTACTGGGAAAACACTCAAAAAGTAGTTTCTGTATTTCTGGTTAATGTCGAAAATAATAACTCATTAAGCACAAAATCCTATAAAACCCATTATATGCTTTTGACTATAAAGAAGCAAAAAAAAAATGCAAAAAAAAAATCTAGTTTGACTGCGATCATTAGTGTTGATACAAATAAACATATAATGAATTAATACATTTTGAAACAGAAAAGAAGTATATAAAATTAAATCTTAGCATGTCTGAAATACATACTGAAAATGTTTTCCCCATAAATCAAATTGAAGACGAGGAAGATTCATCATTTTAGTGTTGAAATGTTGTCTTCTTCTGAATTCTTCTTAGTCGCACAGGGACACGGAAGTTACAGTGATAGTTGTTTTTTGGGCGTGGGAGCAATATTGTCTCTGCAGGAGTTTAACAGTGTTTATCCATCATTTAGAAGTTCATGTGGATTCCTACCTGAAAAGGCAGCTCATGAACACGTTCACGCCGGATGGGGTAAACAAATTAGTACAATTAGCTATGGGGTGTTACAGTCATTACAGCAACGTAGGCTGTGAAAATATCAATTTTCCATATAACTACATCATGGCATGTTTGAATATCTCAAACTCAATCTAAGCACATATTTTTATGGCAGATTTAGGTAAAGTAAGATAATATAATCAAATTCCTAACTGCATGATCCTAATGTATTGAATATACCAAGATCAATTTATTTTTTTATTTTTTTCCATATGTTAATCATATTTTACACATTCAAATCTTTATATGTAATGTAAAAAAAACACATCTTGTTGTAACTGAAGTGTAACCTATAAATTTAAATAATTTTCCTTTTTCTTTACTGTTATTATTAGTTATTAAATAATAATTAAAACTTATAAATGAAAAAATAAGGTATTATGCACATCATAATCCAATATTTTTTTTTACTAGTAGTACAAAATAAATTTTATTATGATGAGAGCATATTACAAAAAGAAAATAAACATAGTGTGACAATTTAGATTCAAATATTCATTTTAATTTGAAGTATATTTAATTCCAATTGCTCCACATTCCATTTGTCAGTCCCCATCAAGCTATAATGTAATTGGCATTTATATTATTTCCAAAAGGAATGTTTTGAACAATAATAAATAAATTAGTATAATGGTTTATTGCGAATCTCCCATAAAATAATCAATATTATTTATTACTTTCGCCACTGAATCATCATTTGATTGCATGCCATAACTGTGATGTTTAAAGGGCCACTGTAATGATCCTACTCCATGACTTTTAATTGGTAAAGTTTGGTGTAAACATATTTTTAATTTATTGTGATAAAAAGTTCTTCTTTTATGAAAGTCCTTTTCAGTTATGTGTGGGCAAGCACCCCTTGTTGTTTTTTCTATAAAATTTCAATAAAAGCTGTGGCCGTTTAAAATACTAACTATGTGTAAGTGTATTTTATTGTGTGGTGTCCTTTATTGGGAATCCGTATTGACTATGCAACGGTCAAGTAGGTGCTTCAACTCCACACCATGCAATAGTGTATAAGATATGGAAGGAGCTCCAACCCAATCTCCAGTGTATGTTTCCTCACAAATAGTCATCGTTTTAATAACAAATTAAAAAATTGTTTGGAGATAGGACGTAATAACCTCCCATAATGTTAATAATTTTAACACTTATAATTCTAGTATAAGTTTTTATTGTTGGGATCTCGCCTAAGAAAAATAAAACAAGTATAAACATAGAAACATATATTTAATGGCAAATGCAAATCAAAAAGACCAAGCTGGTCTACCCATTCTATCTATCTCATACTTTGACTTAATTAAGCCTACTGATAGCCTTATGCTTATCCCAAGTATGCTTAATTTCCTTAGCTGTGTTTGACTCTTCTACTGGAAGGCTGTTGCACTTATCTACTGCTCTTTCTGTAAAGTAATGCTTTCTCACATTACTCCTAAATTGTACGCCTTCCAATTTCAAATAATGACCTCTTGTTCTTGCATTCTTCTTTTTCTCAGGCACCTCCCTCTTAAACTTTGTTATCATTAGTATCTGTGTTATACTATTCTGCTTTTGTTATATTTAAAAATGCATTTTGAAGTAGTTAGGAGAAACCTAGATACTATTTTTATGGCTTAGAATAACACAGGCTACATTCAAACATATACATTTATACATACATATACATTTATACATATATATATATTTATATATATATATATATATATATATATATATATTTTACTATATAAAAATATTTGACTTCAAAATAACTACTAAAATTCTCCAAAAGATACACACAACTGTCTTGATGACTAAAATAATTACTTTAAATGCATTTCAAATTTAGTTGTGATTATTTGCATTCAAAAATCAATTCACAATCTACAAATTCCCTTTATGTTGTTATAATGAAGAATGATTACATTGTTTACTAAAAAGTAGTTATTTAAGATGCTCCAATACTTTTTCCACCACATGCAAATCTAATATTTGATAACTTTACTGATTGTTGTGCTTCCTGCATGCTATAATTTAAAGATCTCCTATACCTTAATGTTTTCTATATTTTTTCAACATAATTAGAATTTGTGTAGCGTTATATATATTTTATTGACAAAGAGTGGACTACAAAAAACATACTACTATTTTGCTCTTTTGGCGAGTTTGGGGATTATACTCAATGAACGATTCATAAACCAGTCCCAAAGTTGAAATGACTGAACCAAGAAGCCATTTTTAGCGTATCACAAAGCTGTTAAAAAAAGGATGTTACAGTGAATTGAACCGAAAACTGGTCAAGTACCGTGAAATGGAATACGTCATCAGCACAGAAAAGTTAAGTCAAAAGTCCAGCAGTTTTGTGGATCTATACTGTTCCCTAAATAAAATCGCTCACAATATTGCTACAGTTCTATTTTGAAGTGTATATATATATATATTTATTTATTTATATATATAAATATATATATATTTATATATAGAGATATATAGATATATATGTAAAATGCTGCTAGTTTATCTCAATTCTGGTGCTTCCAAGAGTTAAACAATTAACTCAGGCTCCTCATAACTGTTTATATATATATATATATATATATATATATATATATCCTTAGATTGTAAGTCTGCGAGTTTCTATCCTAAGTACTTTGGGAATTCACCATGGACATTGGATTCCTAGCTCAAAGACAGGGCCCTCCTCCCTTTGCTAAATGTTAATCTGTATTTATCACTGTCTGAACCTAATTTATGTACAGCGATACGGAATATGTTGGCGGGTTATAAATAAACTATAATAATATAATAATATATGAAGAGTGAGGTAGCCGTGAATGTCCAGTAATCCAGATGAATAATAAGAGTATGGCAGTATATAGTGATACCTTTTTTATTGGACAAAGAGAATAACGCTCTGGAAAGCTCGTCATAAAACCTATGAATATGTTTGTCCAATAAAAAAGGTATCACTATATATTCCAATACTCTGATTATGTATATATATATATATATATATATATATATATATAAACAATTATAGTAATGAGGGGGCCTGAGTTAATTGCTTAACTCTTGGAAGCATCAGAATTGAGATAAACTTGCTTTATAACCTTTCCTATCTATCATGCCAAATTCCTTTGCCAAAACAAAAATTTCAATGTCAACCAGTGATTGTCAATTAATTCTTGTCAACGTCACAAAGGTCAATGTGTCATAAAAATTGCATTCCCTGCTATTTACATACACATATTAATATAGTGGTATGCAGGTAGGATACCTAAATTGAACATTTTGACATGCCTTGCCCATAGTAAACCTAATGAGGCAGTGAGGTCTTTATAAAATGTATTTTAAAAACAGAAATTGTCTTCTCTTCTAACCTCCTACTTTCTGTCACTCTCTTTCTGGCCAATTAAAACCTCTAACTGCTGTTCGTATTAGGTTTCTGCCTCTGTCACTCCCTTTAGATTGTAAGTGTGCAGGTTATCTTGGAGGTGCTTTGAGAAAAAGAACTATGTACTTTTTTAAGATTTTAAGCCCTCATTTTTAATTGTGTTTTTCTTTGTACTCAGACTTTCTATAGCGCTACGGAATACGTTGGTGCGTTACAAATTAGAAAAACGTATGAACATTGAATCATAACAAGATATACAAGTAGTGATATCAGCATAGTATAATTGCAATGTACAATTTAAAGAAAAAAAAAACTTGTTTGTCCAGTATGTACCAACTAACAAATAAGCAGCTAGAACGTAACCGTATTTTGGGGGGGAAATCTGAATTTTTGAAGATTCTATGTTTGTATCAGTGGAAGGAGGGATGATGGAGGAGGGAAGGCATAAGTAGAGAGCCTCAGTTTGATAACTAGATAAGGCTGGAATTGACACCAGACCCCTTCACCCTCAAAGAATACAACCATAGCTCACCAGAAATGTAAATGCAATTATCACACACAACTTCCACCAATGTATCATAATAATCAGCAATAAGAGAATGCCAGACTGGTTATGTAGAAAAATATACTGTATACAATCTCATTGTATATGGATCTAAGCAGGGACCTGGACAAGGACAATAAAATAAAGTTGATGTGGCCATTTTGGCCATATTATCCATTAGGCAAACTAGGCAGTCGCCTAAGTGTGCCTGCCTGTGAGGGGCACCCATTTTTTAGCTTTAATACCCCTAAAAAATACTTTTTGGGGCTTAAAAACTAAATGCTGCAGTTCACAGACGAGTAAGAGCTTGGTATATGTATGAGTAGCTATGTTGTTAAAATATCTGTGATTTGCTCACACAACAAGAGAGAACTGTACATGCACACACTCGCAGGGGCTCCTCCACTTCACTGCCTAGGGGCTCCAAAAAGGTAGATCCGGCACTGGCTTTTCATCATTTTATAAATAATACTAAGTAGTATTGTACAAATATATCTGATTTAAATGACAAGGAGCAAAAAGATTATGGAACATGAGCAGAAAAGAATGAAGTCTTAAGTGAGGATCCATAAAATGTAGAGATGTACAAAATAAATAAATGAATAACAGGCTCCATACAAAGTATTCTGAAGATGTTTTCTCTCTAAAGATTGCAATATTTCCAATGATAACTTTTCAACCTAAGGCCAGTTGCCTAAATCACTGTGAGCATGTAAATAACATGCAGGGAGAAGATCAATGAGGTGGCATCAATTCAACTCAAGCTCAGTTTTCCACAACTTTCTGCCGCTATATAATATGTCAGGACAAGACGAGAACTAAGCAATTATCCCAGTATTGTGCATTTACTAAATTATTGATCACTCATTACTATTGTGAGAAAAATATCATGCTCTTTAAAACATATAATAGAATATGTTGAACTTTATCTCTAATTCCCTTCTATTTTTTCGTAGTCATTTTGTGGAGCTCTGTACGGTAGATAGAAATTACTGTACTTAGCCCTTACATTACAGTATTTTTTAATGAATTGGTTAAATTTATCCTATAAGGGTTACATCCTATTTTATTACTTATCTTAAAACATGTAACGCATCTGTCTATTTATTGAGGACAATAGGAAATTCATGAAAAAGAAACACTGCTTTTTCCATGTGCAGTCACAGTGAAAGGAGATAATGGGAAGATTATTTCTGTTATTTTATCAAAGCAAGCTTGACTCTGCATGTTAAATTATGAAGCACAAGGATACTTTGCACTGGTATTTAAACTCTATTAAATACTGTAAAGGAAAGATGTGATTGGCAATCTTTCCATAACATCTGCAATTTTCATAATCATTTCTTCATGTTCACTGAACACCTTTACTCCGCATAGGTGAATCTTGGAGGTTTGGCAGATGTCTTCTTCATGCATAGGCAGAGGACTTACTATTGTGCTGTGTCTCCCCATTACTTTGGCTTTGTAAAATTAAGATTTACTGCTAAAAGTAAGTTAAGGATATTATATTTAATAAGCAGTGTTTTATTAAAGAAAAAACATCTGTTTGCATAATTTACATAGCAAAACAAGGCAGGTAACAGAAGTTCTCTGAGTTTGATTACCATTTTGTCCCGTTTTTACTGTATGGTCCTTTGAATAACTTAATTCAATATAGGAAAACATTATTTCAATATTTTCCATTTATATGTTATTATACTTTACATTGGATTTATTTCCTTATCTGAGCTGCCACATTTAGATGCATTCTCAATATAGAGTGCCCATGAAAATTGATTTTATTGATATTTATTTCCATAAAAACAAATGAAAGCTTACTGAATGATCATTACAGTGGCTAATTAAGTTGGAAAAATATCCTTCACTGATCATTTAAATATTTACGTAAATAAGAACTTTTTTTATGTTATTAGAATTATTTGTGTTTTATATATTGACAGTGTATTACACACTATGGTACTGTACATATTTTGGGTTAAATACATCTCAAATAAACATTTATGAATATGTGATAACTATGAATCCAAATCATATTTTTAAAATATTTTTTGACATATAGTTATTATAAAATGTGTATTTTAATTATTGTTTATTTTTATTTTGTTATATATTAATGTTCTGTATGTGTTATAGTGACATATTTGGTATGCAAAAATAACATTTTTAAAACATAAAAATTATAACCATCCACCCCTTAAAACTGTGAACAAAATTAAAACATTCAAAGGAAGAGTAACTAAAAAAGTAATGTACATATACATGCATACAAACAGTTTTGAGCAAAATATTTAATTTACTATAAACTTTAGATTTCAAGCTATTCCTCCTACAACTAAGAAATAGTGAATAAGGATTTAACTTCCTCTATTTTATCTGCCCCCTTTAAATAAAAATAGTTTATGGCTTAGAAATAATCAAGACCTAAATTAAAATGGCTAAACTAGTTTTTCCTTTTTTTTTTTTATTTGTTAATATTGCATTTTCCTTGTCCCTATCCCCTGTACAGCGATACAGAATATGTTGGCGAGGTACAATTAAAAGTTAATAATAATAATAGTATTTTTTTTTACAGGTGGCTTGGTTAATAATATACTAAAATTAGTTTGATATGTAAGTTAAATGCAATTCCAATGTACTCATTCCCAAAATATGAAGTTTATGAAGGAAACACCTTAAATTAGTTTCTTATTGCTTCATTGCAGGCTAAGAAGAATAGATAATCATTAAATGTTTTCATTAAGATGCCACATCTTGTTATTATTTAGTATGTTTCCTTGCATGGCATTAGATTGCTAGAAACAATATTTTGGGTGTCTGTTTTCTGCAATACTAAATTTTGGAATGAAATTGCGAAAATTAAAAAAAAAATCAATTTTGCATATAAATGAGCTTCAGGTTTGCTGTACTTTATGTTATAGATGTTCAATGTTTTATAGCACGTTGTGTCAGAAAACCCATAAACCGTAAACCTATCAAGGAAATCTCAATGCATGAATCTGTCTGCTAGGATACTATTGATTAATTTTGCATTCCATTAAACCAAAGTACAATAAGGATGAGACTCTGTGGACTTGTCGCTTAATATGAGCACCATCCATGGCATCTACTTTTAACATTTCTATGAATATCATCATGTAAAAGAACAATCACTGAGCACACACTGAAAAAAGAGTGTAACAGAGGCTCTAGACGGTCTAATAAATAATGCTTCATATGAAGTCTGCGATTATTCACTGGTGCAATTGAAAAAACAGCAGAGGTACCAAACTTAAAATTATAGCTAGAAGTAAAGAATTTACCAGTTTTAAAAAAGATGCAAAAATACATTTTCCAACAATAAAATGTTCATTTTCATCAGCCATTCTGGTCATTACTTCTAATTTTACTGTTGTTATAATTAAAGGTATATAGAAGATTCATTGATTATGAATGCATCTGAAAGAGGAGAATCAGTAGTGTATGCAAACATTTGTTGCAAAAAAAATCATTAATAAACGTACCCTAAACTTTGCAAATTCCTTCAGTTTTTTGGCACTTGATTTTGAGAAGGAATGAACCTAAAATCCAAGCTATATTAGCATAGAAATTCATATTTTATTGTGGCCAATTAGAGGCAGCTACAACATTGTTGCAATGTCTGGGGTTCAATCTCAGCATCAAAGCATCATGGGATGTGTAGTATTGTGTTCCCACCACAAGAAGCACTGTGCTGTTAGCTTGAAGGTTAGTATGGGGTTAAAAATCCTACTTGAATGCAGTTTTTGTATTGGTTGGTACAAGGTGCCTATGTAGGGTGTGGAACCCATTTTTTAAATAAAATAAACAGTGTGGGCCTCATTCAATTGCGATTTGGCCAATTGAATAGGGCTCTAAATAAGCACATAGCATATATTTTTTAAAGAAGTTTTTAGTTAGTGAAAACCTTGCTTTTGGATTGATGTTTACTAACTAAAAAGTTATTTAAAAAAATGTTATGTGCTTATTTAGAGCCCTATTCAATTGGTCAAATTGCAGTTGAATGAGGGCCTGTGTGTATAGAATTAAGCAATGTAACGTTTGTTTCTGATATAAGCAGTATGTGTTAGATTAGAAAAAGTTAAAAACACTGACATTTCCATATACCTTTAATAATTGTTGCTAGTTTTTTTGTTTTTTTTTGTCATCTTTGCATAGGATCAGAATGATTATCATAGTTGGTATAGGCTGAGAACAATGTCCAGGATGCAATGTCCAGTATGTAATGTAATTCAAATATTGCAACAATGTACAACTCCCAGGAGCCACCAGCAACAAGTCAAAAGGCTCGACGGGACAATCAGAAATAATGTAAATTTTTATTTTATAATAAATACAAATACACATTTACTCTAGTAAAATGTATTTTTTTAATTAAAATTCAATCAACAGAGTACTTGTTATCACCTATAGTTTTAAATTATCCTATATCTGAAACCTTTGCTGTGCCCCCTAAAATGAATGAGCAGATATACTGTAGTATTAAAAGAACTTATTCAAATAATTAGCATTCAACTTCATATGGAATTCTTACAATTTTGTTATTTTCCAAATATTATGAATGTCATTGGCAGGCATTTAATGGTTGCTTTTTGGTTATAATTCAAATGTGACTGTTTTAATGATGCCTCACATATTTTGCTAATTGATCATTTGCCAGCAATTGGAATAGATTTTCAGTTACACAACTACAATACCATTTCAAGAGCAAAATGTTTACTGATTGTTAAATATTATATTAAATGAAATCATTGCAGGGTGTGAAAACTCCTTTAAGAACTGAACAGTTAGAATTAACATTATTAGACAACTTAATTTTGATTAATCATGTTAATATATAGAATCAATAAATTCATGTAATCAGGAGATGGTTTTTATTTATTTTTTTCTTACATAAAAGGGACATGGAAATATGTTTCTCTTTGCTGCATTTTTTCAAATAAAGGTCTCAGAGCATAAAACGTATTTAGAGGTACTAAAGAATAATCTCTCTACATTTCCTGTTAGTTTGAATGAAATGTGTTTTACTTTAAAAAAAAAAATGTCCTGCCAAAAAAAAACAACTCTTGCAGTGTTTATAATGTTATCTTGTAAATGCTTGAGGGGAAAAAAAACAGTTGTGTTCCATGTATTAATATTTTTAATTTAAAATATGTTATTGAAAAATATATTTTAATACATATATAGTCTCAATAAAAACATTCTTGACAAGTGAATTTTTATTTTGTATTATATTTTATTGATTGTGCTACATTATTGAGGCTGTGTGGTATCTACAGAGTCAAGAAAGATCAATACAACCCTGACTTTTGGTTCCACTATCTTGTTTTGTAGAGCATATCAAACCCAAAATCATTAGTGCTTAATAATAGAGGAGCTACTGTCAGTGCAGCAGGTGTAAAGCACCGGGGCCCACAATAGTGTAGGGGCCCTCTGCTAACTGGAGTAAAGGGGTCTCTTAATTTATTAAGGGACAGGGTCGGGTATTTATGTTTATAGAAAGTTGATCTGCTCACTCTAGGGATGACCTCACCACTTATATATATTTACAGCTTTTTTATTGACTGTTTAAACAGAAGTTGCAAGGAGAAACCCATATTAATTAGCACCGGGACCAATCTTCACCACTTATGCTTAATATCAATGAAATTAATGATTCACAAAAAAAAATTTCAGTCATTCAAATTTACTGAGAATCTTGGCAGATCACTTTTTAGCTATTATTTGTAATGAGTCATTTTGGAGAAAAGTATGTGTATATAAGGCATTAGCTAAAAAAAAAAAAAATTCACTGGACAATCGATGCATCCAGCTCTCCTTCTTTGTGAAGTCCAAGTTTGGGGCTTGTCATGTGGTACTGGGGTATCAGATATCGGGGTCCACTAGGGCGTTCTCAATTGCAAGAGTACAATTTGTACACACCTAAAAAATAATAAGGTGCAAAACTAGATTGTATACTACTTGTATCCATAAAGCTATTAAAAATTTAATTGAGATCACTTGATAAAATTCAGAAAACAGTACTACAATTTATAGCATTTCATAAAAATTGTTATAAAAAAGGTCAACCCGTTCGTGTGGCTTTGGCAGTGTTGCACAGTCACACTGTTATTACGTGTGAATTACTCTGATGGGTGTTAATTGTATATTCAGAAATCCAAACAATCCTAATGTATTTTAGTAGTTTAGCAAATGGAGTTTGGTATTCAGCCCCCATTGGCATTAGCTTAGAATTGAGCTTCCTCTTACAACAGCAATCAATAAGAGCTGTTATTTGTCCTCCTTTGTGAGAACAACACTGTAATGGTCCCTGACTGTCACTTTAATGCTTCATTGTTATTTCGTTAGTATTTTTCTCTGTGCTCAGTAATTCACATATTAATAATTAGTTTTTCTTATGGTTGTAGTCAGCTATTATTACTATTATATTCTTCTTTTTTAATGTAACAAAATAATCTGTAATGCAGTTACAGAAGCAATAAAAACATAAAGCTTATGCCCAGTGATGTATTTCTGCCATGAAGACCCAGGCCTAGGGCAACAGAACCATATGTCCATATGTAGAGAGATATGTTTATATGTAGATATAAGATGTGAAGATGTGACATGCTTTGACATTAATTATGTACACAAAAAACACAAACTTCTATTTTTCTTTCTCCCTATAATACATAGATTATTATTATACTTTATTTATAATGCACCAATATAATCCACAACGCTATACATGGGTTACATAGATGGAAAATTTGAGATATAGGCTAAGAGTTAATGTGGTAGATGCACTAAGCTTAATGCTGTCCTATTTCCCCATAGGAAATAGACACCACCACCTTCAGTAAACATCTTGGCAGCCTCTTTTAGAGGTGTGGATGTTATGGATACTTAGTTTGGGACACTAAAATGATCTGAATAGACTTTAATTTTTATTTTATATTCATTTATTTTAATTAAGTTAATTAACTAAAAAGGTTTACCTTTCAACAACTCACATGCATTAGAGGTTTGGACACATCTCAAGGAGTTGGCTGTGTCACCCGCACCCTTGTGTAAACATTTTATACGTTTGTTTGGCTGAGGTCCTAACATATTAAGTCATTACTTTTGCTCAGGCATTAAAAGTGCAATATGCAAGTCGTGCATAAGAGCATTTTTAGAAGAACATTGTTATTTACCAGACCCTGTTGTACCTAATGGATTCCAAATCTGTATCTTCTATACATTGGCATAGCTAGAGCTTTTGCCACCCGTTGCTATCCCGGAGATTGCCCCTTCTTCAAACTCAGTGGCTGCCATGGGCGGCAAAAGTTCACAAACACACACTCTCACAAACCTACACACCCACAGACACATGCACTCACACAGACACATGCATTCGCACAGACACTCACAGACACAAGCACTCACACAGACACATGCACTCGCACAGACACTCACAGACACATGCACTCACACAGACACGCACACAGCATAAGCAGCAGCATGTGCCGCACTCTGCACTCCTCCCTTCCTACGCCAGTGCTTCTACATGTCCTTTTGGCTTGGAGCCTTAGAGATTGTGTTCTACCAATCTGTATTATCTATTCATGAATGAAAGGAGGGGAAGGGAGAATTGAGGGGGAAATGTGTATTGAGGGGGGAGGAAAATTGTGAGAATTTTTTGAGACATTGGTTGATGCAAGTTTTTCAAATTTTTATATATCCCCGCTCTACCACACATGTGCATTAGAACATGGTCACTACTATACATATCTTACTCTATATTCAGTAGCTCAAACCTTGAAAATGAATTATCACCGTCATGACAGATTACATGCACATAAAATTGAGTTATTTTTCATGAATGGTATGATCAAAGCAAGGCATGTTGAATACATGCAATATATCCATGTGGTAATTTCATGGCACTTCCTTTAAAGCTACAATTAGCAAGGCTTGTACATCTGAGTGACATTCACCACAAATAGCCTAAATATATAGTTACATTGTACATGTAATTACTATAATTCTACTAAAGTAGGGATGTGTCAGCTTTTGTCTTTTATAATATACAGTATCCAAAGATTCACAGAACTAAAGATTGGCAATACTTCATTGTAACAACCTTTGGTTTATAACAATTCCATCTGTCCGGTTTTGTATTTAGATGTTTTCACATTTGAGTCTTCCAAGGCCAGCTTGATTTTTTATTACTACCTTGAGGTTTTTTTTACAGTAATAAAAATGCCCCAGCTGACCTAAAAGAGTGCAAAGTTCAAGGAGAAAGTAAGGAAACATAATGATGATTTCTGAGTCAAAGGAGGAACAGAGGGAAGAGCTATAAGATTTAGCAATATTTTACTTGACGTATCCATATGTGACGAACATTAGGTTGACCAAAAACAATAATAAATGATCTTTGGCAAGATAGGTTTTTATTTTGATATTTTATTACTGATATGGACGCAAATCATAAAAAAGACAATCAGGTCTGCCTAGGAAGAAAAACAAGAAAAGCAAACATATATTAAGCATAATATTAAATCTAATGCTACTTTGGGTATTGTTTCTTTATTGTTTTTCTCTTTTAATGTGTGATAAGCTTGTACTTTAGTTCCACTCTAACATAGGTGTTACCATTACAAATAAAAGTATCACATATAATAGCGAGCTCACAAGAACTGCGTCGCACGCGAAGCGAGGGGCCACCTTTGCGGACATGGAGGCTCTACGGCGCCTCACTCGCGGTTACAGACAGCAACAGAAGCGGGTCTTTGAAAAAAAAACTATAACACGAAATGACTAAATACGGACTTGCACAAAAAAATACAAGCCGCGGGACTTAAAAAAAAAAAATTACGAATTTGCAAAAATACGAACTTAACGGCCGACCCGCGCACAGAGAAAAACATAAAAAAAACACAAAATACACACACAAATAAATAAAAAAACATTACACACAGCAAGGGGGGACAGCCAGGACGTCTGGGAGTCAGGTTGCATGCAAATTTAAGTCCAACTTACAGAGTTTAGACACTCGAAAATCCCCTAAGCCACCGAAACAAACGAAAACGAGGCTACACGACCCCCAAACCTGCAAAACACTGCCAGGCAAATACGACTTTTACACAAACCCGTACTAGGTACAAAATACACTATTAGCAAGGACGCAAAATCATCCACACCCGCGTACCACATACACATTCGCCGCCATTTTACAACACTAACTTACACAATGCGGAAGTACACAGCTACACTAATGGTTTCCCCTCGCGCACGCAGCCTATTTACACTACACACTGCACACATTGCTGACACTTACACCTCAGCTCAACAACACTGAAAACACACATTGTATGCTGCAGGAACATCAAAACAGATTGCCAGCTCTCCAGCACAATGCTTGCTGCATACATTAATTACAAATAGGTAAAGTATATTAATTTATGATTCCCTTAATTAATTAATTATCATGAAAAAATACATATACAGAAAAAAACACCACAGTATCGCAATAAACAACCAAGGCCTTCACTGCACGCCTCACAAGGAGCGCCAGGGATGCTCATAGCACACAAAGTACACCAGGGGAGAGGCTTGCAATAAGCGCCAAAAGGAGATCAGCGCGGACCTGATAACAAAAAATACACCAACCGAGAGGCTCGCAATGTCACATATGTCTGTGTTTGTATGTATATATATATATATATATATATATATATATATATATATATATTTATATATATATTTATATATATATATATATATATATATATATACAAAAAAAAAAAGATATATATATATATATATACTGTACTGCAATACTCTCATTGTTCAACTGGATTACTGGACATTCACGGCTACCTCACTCTTCATATATATATATATATATATATATATATATATATATATATATAGTAAGTTTTCAAGTTTATAATCTTGCATGGTGAAAGCACTATGGACACCGGATTCAAAGCTCAAAGACAGGGCTCTCCATTTTTTGCAATGTGTTAATATTGTTTTTGTCCCTGCCTGGAACCTAACCTTTGTATAGCGCTATGGAATATGTTGGTGCATTACAAATAAACAATAATATATATATATTGGTATGTGTCACTCTTCTGCCAAACAAACAATTTTGTCAATATTAGTTTAAACGGGAAAAAAAGGCAAACTAATTATCAGTCACACTTGTAATTTCTGCAATCTATATTTTATCAGTATGCAAGTGGCTACTGATTGTTTAAGATACATCTAGGAGGTCCATAAGTGTAAGATTAAGTAAAGATATTGATTATAGAAAATATGCTTGGTGAATCAAATGAGTCTGAAAAACTTTATTTAGACAATAACATTTTTGCCAATAGATTCAATCGCACTTACATAATGTACGGTTCCTAACCACATGGTTATATGAGACTAGAGTATAGAGGTTACCATGGTTAATCAATGTACATTTGATTTACATTTTGAGGATTGTAGTATGCGATGTAAAAAGATATTGACTATAGGCTAAACTTTAAATATTCATTCTTCGACAAAATTGTGGTTAAATGTGTTTAACAGTATTGCATGTAATGTGTAAAATAGTCTGTAGTTCAAATGATCTTTGTGCGTCATCAACACCTATTCTACTCTAATATTCTGTTTCATATGTATATTAATGAATGATTTACATTGCTTTTAGGGTGAACGTACAATCCCTTGGGGGGTGAAGGTGTATCACGTGCAGTACAGATATGTATGTCACATTCCATCTGTATCTGTATAGCTAAAAGCAGTGTATATTACATTAGGTTCTAGTTATGCCATCTCAAATGAGTCATACCAAAATGGTGATGTTGGCAAGAATTTTGATGTGTCTAATAGAGCATATTTTTTGCTAGCTGCTGGATTATATTAGAAAAAGTATAATTCTTCATGTTTTATGTGTCATTAGAAGTATTTACACTCTATTGTTCTATTCTTGAACTCAAAATAGCATTTAAAAAAAATCCGATTTAGAAGTAGGCAAATAATATAATAAAACTACAGGAAAACCATTAAGATTTTAAATTATTGATGTTAGAAGATGAAATACCAACAGAAATAAATATATACTAATACCACTCTATGGATCCTATAGCATCAGATCCCACCTGGAGACTGTATCTTCTTGCTGTCCAAGGGACTCTAAGTAGTTTTCTCCAACACCACAATTTAACAGTGTCAGTTTTACTGTGTTCAGCCTTCTTTATGGTCCAGCTCTCACATCCATATCCTACTACTTGGAATACCATAGCTTTAATCACTTGTTCAGATTTGTCATAGCTTTCCTTCTCAGGAGCAAACATCCTTTCATTCCATGGCTACATACACCATCTGCATAAATATTTGAACCCAGGAAAATACAAATTGTCACTGCCTCTACTTCTTTCCCGTCTATTTGCCTGGAACTGAAATTGGCCTTTGCCATGATTTTTGCCTTTTTATTGTTGACCAGCAGGCCAGCTTATACACTCTCTTATTTCATCATCATCAGTAGACCCTTTATTTCCTTCTCACTTTCAGCCATCAGAGTAGAATCACCATGTGCACTTATGAATTACTATAAATGACTTATGATTGGGATATATTAAGAGGAGAAGGAGTAACTGAGTTGTTGGGGACCACACATCTCACTTGGCCAAGGGTAGCGTAAAGCCTAACATGGCCTGGTTATACGTTTTTAAATAGATAACAATAAATACTAAAATACTACTGAAATAATACCATTAGTACTTGATTCATCATAGTGTTAACTTAAAGAAAGAGAGGTTATCATACATTTTCTTCTAGGGGAAATAAAAGGCTGTAGCGAATAATTGTTCAACAGACTGTTACATACTAAGACTCATCAGTTCAAAGCTACAATCCCCCAGGAGATTACACATTTTCTGAATAGTAGTCTTAACAAAGGCTCACAGATTTTGTGAACTTTAACATCCAAGTTCCTATTTGGTCTTGTTATCTCACCGTCTAAGGGAATGTCTTTGAATGGCAACAAGAATAAAATTAGCCATGTATTCAATGTATTCACCCTTTTATATAGCAACTAAATGTGTTGTTGCTGTATAAATAAAGGACAACTACAACTACACTACCACTATACTATATTGTACTATACTATACTATACCAAAATATTTCAAATTAATGTGTCTAATTATTGATTCAAATACAATTCCAGTTGACTATTGGATACCATAATGTCAATTTATCGTTCTCAATAAAAACTCCTTGCCAGGTCTTTAACGCCATTAGTCCTGATGACAGTGCTTGAAAGGACTTTGATGGATATAACTTGGGAAGGAGCACGAAAATGGGATTTGATTGAGCACCTTTATTTTTTATTTGAATTTTCTAGACAAAAATATTTATTAACGAGTAAAATAAAATGTGAGCTACATATGTAACAAATCTAGGTGTTCATGAATACATTTAAAAAAAAATAGCAATCTAGTGTTTTGACTTTTATTTTGGTAACCACTAGTCAATATTTCTAATTAAGAACTAAAATGGCTGTAGCCATGATGCTCCAAAATACAGGGATATATTCATGAATAAGGAATAAAATCATAAATAACCACTAAAATTGTTGTAGGAATGATGCTCCAAAATGCAACGGTATTATCTTTACATTATGAATTATTCTTCTTATTTTTATGTCAGCCATAAAGTAGGATTATAGAATATCCAGCTTAAATGTACACTGTGGTAATCATACAATAGGGTTTTGTGTGTTTATTAAGTAATTGATTAATAAATAAATCAGCATTTAAATAATATAACTGTAGCTATCAAGACATGAACTCTAGTACATCAGTGGTCAGCAGAGCTGCTTCTCTCCACACCATACTTCGGGTCAAGGGGATGGGAGAGTACCAGACCAGAAGGCTGTCCTACATTTTTTTTTCTGACCCCTTGTATACAAAGGCCTCCATTCAATTGAGTAATTGTTAGTTACTGGAGCCCGTATGTAGCCTGTAAAATAATTTGCTATTTAATTGGTGTTTATTAGCTACCCGCAAATGATTTGCCGGTTACAGGCTGAAAATCCCTGCGGTTTTCAAAATCGTAACTCTAACCCATCTAAGCCTTTGATCTTTCAAGCCCGTAAATGTTACAATCGCTAAAATCGCTATTCAATTGCTACAATTCCTCAAGCCCGCAATTGTTTTCACACCCGTAAATGGCAAATGTAGAAGAAAATCCTACGAGTATCAGATAGGACTCGCAAGGGGGTTAAACACCTGATCGTAGCACTGTGAATGCAAATAAAACATCAATACTGCACTTTCAAAGACAGGGAGAGCGATGACATTAGAATTGATTGTACTACAGCCTCAAGGTCGCAAATCTACAATCAAAAATATATTTTTTTGGTTTAATTTTCGTGTTATAGCAATCTCGGTTATCAAGGAATTAATACATATCAGGACACCCACATGGACTAGAACAGTATCGTCCTTCATTTTTATTATTTTGTACATAGTCGGATTGCGAGTCCGATCGCATATCGGGACCCCTAAACGCTAATTGATTAACATGTAACCTCCATGCTTTACTGATGTGATGATGACAGTCTCATTTACTATTGCATGTTTCTAAATCGCTAGTTACAGCCTTGCCTAATTGATCATGATCATGGCCTGAAATGCTACGTACGGGTCATGGTTTACGGTTTAGTCTTTTGGCCAGGTAGCTGCAGGCTTGATCAATTGAATCACTCTGTAACTATTGAAAATTTGCAATTGAATGGAGGCCCTAGTCTACTATCTGGATATTCTCCTGGGCAGATCCCTTCCTATCCCCTGTACTTCTGATATCACATAAGTCTGAAACACTAAATTACAAATTTAAGTTTTAAACTCTACAATGGCATTTTATTTTTCAAATGTTCATATTATTGCTATTAATTAAACAAGGTATTAGGAACATGTCTAGAATAAGCTAGCAACATGGTTCAAGAGTCGCACTATCATTTCCTGGTTTACTAAGTACAGCAAGGAGGGCTCTCTTTTTTACAAAGTGCCTGCAATGCATAAAAAAAGGACCAGTGGAAAGTAAGTGGTCAATACAAATGAGACTAAACTACGTGCAGAATTGCCCATTACTACATATAAATTAGACTATTTGTGATTCTATTGACTTTTTTTGAACCTTACATTTCTTCTATATGAACCATGTTTAAGGACAATTGTGGCCACATTTCATTCTACGTGGTCTTTTGAATAACTTGGTAATGGGAATTTATTTTTTTTGCTTTTTATAAAGCAAAACAAATAAATAAATACAACCTTTACATTTTCCACCTTTTTCAGATTGTTTTGATCTTGCAAACTAACTGAGTTACTCTTTACTCCTGTTGAGAGCACTTGAACTTATTATTGACACATACCCCATGTGTCTTCGACATAATGCCTGTGCATTCAAAGTCTCCTCCCACCTCAAGATGATGAAGGTGAAGTAGAAGGATTGCCTATTTTCAACAGGGTGAATAATCTGAGCATTAATATGTAAATGAGATCACTTATATGTGACAATAACATGATAATGACGCATGATACACAAATACTCAGCATGGAAAAAAAGTATTTACAGCATCAGTTCTTCTTTGGCACATTAACCACTTAATTTTTATGACTATGTTTTGCATATTAAAGGACGACTGCTCAAGAAAAAATAAATATATATGTTTGAAACTAAGTCATAGTTAGTTTTTAATAAAAAAAACATGTTGATGCATCTGCAGGATCCTGGACGGGCCCATGATACATTGGTAGAAGTTGTGTATTTGAGAGGGGTGTGTTGTGTGTGTGACATCAGGGTTCAACTTCCTGCTTCTGGGCCAGTGAGGAGGAAGGGGTGTGGTGTCAATTATCATCTTATCCAGTTATCGAACAAAGACTCTGGACTTCTCCATGTTCTGGCCTCCACTGATAGCTACAAACACACACACACATCATCCAGCTCTCAGGGTGTGATGTACGAAACACAAAATGAGTTCATGTTCTCATAAACAGAGTCATCACAAATTCAGATTTTCCCCAAAATGTTTTATGTCTATGGCTTATTCAACTGCTAATATTGTTAGTTCAGTACATACTTGACCATCCAGCATCTTTTTTTTACAGTGGCCCTTTAAATAGAACTTTTTGCTGTGGAATTGCAAAAATACTATATATTAAGAGATGTACAGTCACCAGTGATACCATAAAACTAGCTCAAGAAATGCTGCTTATCGGGAAAATGGCAATTGTCACAGTCAATAACTTACTGTACAGAAATAGACTGTATAGGAGGACAAATCAAGCATGGGTAGTGAGTCCTATCATACAATCAACCATTTTTTGTGTCTCTCTGTGTAACAATGTTAAAGCAATAACATTTTGCAAAATGTCAAATGAACTCCAAGTGGCTGTTCTGCAAATCTCAACTTAAAAATGTGTCCCGAGGCTGGCTATCATCTCGGCTAAGGCTTTGGTTGAATGAACTCTAATCTGACCCCTGAGCATCAGCTCACTGAAGAATAACAATACAAAATGCATGAAGACAGCTATTTTGACATAGCTCTTCTGTAGATAGATTGATTTAATGTGTTGATGTCTCAGCTCAAAGTAGGGCTCCATAAGCTTAACTTGGATGAAGTTAATATCCCGTGAAACAACTGGCACCTATATAGTAAAAGTGTCATTCCTGTAAGGAACCTAATGACTTCAGGCGGTAAGGAAATTAGTTTGCCTTATATAAATCAGCTCATGAAAACCAGCAGGCTGTTATATTTTGCTGGAAAATAAAATCTAAAGACTTACTGTACAGAGCTTCAGAAGATTCATTATGACATTTAGCCTTGCTATGCTCGGCAGCCTTGCACTAAAATTGTAAATGTTTTAATAAAAGAAAGAGAATTTCTGGCATGCAATATCAACAGATTAAAAAACAATAGTTAAAGGGGCATTGAAAGCATTTTGTTTCTATGTCACAACTGAAAGAGTGTATATAATATTGTACCACCAATAATGTTCTCAAAGCAGAAAAAACTATTAAAATGTTCTGGGGACTTGCCTCAGTCAGTCAACGAACAGTAATTGTCTGCCAATGAAACCTACAGACGTACATATGGTCTGTGCATGTCCTGTTAGTTTTAATGAAGTTTAAAACGATTTTACTTAAAGGCATATCTAGGTTTTCTGGATTATGAATGCATCTGATAGAGGAAAATCAGCAGTGCATGCAAACATGTTTTTGCATGAGAAAATACCAAAATACCAAAATAAAGTTTGCAAGGAGCAGCTTTTTTAAGTTGACACCACTGAAAATCCCTGCTAAGATTAGCATGCAATTCATAATTCATTTTTTCCAATCAGGAGAATGCATAGGGTAGCTGATACATTTGGTTCCTGTGTTGCAAAGTGGCCTGGGATATGTAGTCTATCTCTGTCTATATCCTTGTGCTCTGATTCAGCTGTGAGCTCAGACCCCACCCAATCATGTGATTCCATCATTCAGCAAGTACTTAGTTTGAAAAGTCAAACTCTGTACCTGGCTTCTTTCCTGTGTGTACTTGGTTATGTAAGCTCCCTTTGAGTGTGCAAAGCTGGCTTTTAGTTTCCTGCATATAACTTTGTAAGTACAGTGAACTTTTCTATATAACACACATGTTTCTGATAATCACTGCCTATTTCTTAACAAACATTTGAATTTTTTTTTTTTTTTTATGTCCAGTACATTGAATTTTAAGCTCAATAACATTATTTTGTAATATGTTAAAATTGTTTTTGACTTGTATTTACCCGGTATAGTGCTAGGGAATATGTTGGCGCGTTACAAATAAAAGATGATAATAATAATAAAAAAGAACAATTCAATGCCCCTTTAATGTATTGTGGAAACACATGCAATAAAGAGAGTCAGACATTAATTTGGTATAAAAAAAATGTATTTATGTTGTTTTCAGCTTGCATCCTTTTTAAAAATGTTTTTAGAAAAGTTTCCTTTAAGTATAACAAAAAAACTAATAACCATGTTAAAAATCTGGAATCTATTCTATGCTTTCCAATAATCTTATGACATTGTTGTAAGTTATGATAATTTTAGAAAGTAATTCCATATACTCTCTTAAGGACATTGTGTTCCAAGAAAAACTGCACATTAGTAGTTGTGTAAACCATTAACATAAAAACATTTTAGAGTAAAACATATTTCTGGATTCTTATAATATGCATAAGTTTCCATCTTGTCTGGTTTCATCACTTTCATGACGCTTGAAGCCTCAGGGGTGCGGTTATCATTATGCATCAGTGGAAAGAGGGGTGGAATAGGAGAGAAGATAGACAGAGGTTGAATGTAATTAAATATTAATATAATAACTGCATTATTGAACCAATACGTCATTGTATGACTAGTGCTGACAATCAAATACATAACTATTATGGTTTTGTATATACATTTCCAATGACTGTCTTGTAATATAATCTATTTCTATTGATTTTGATTGCAATTTAAAAAACAACTTGCATAACTCCAATCGCCTTCTAGCCTATTACTAATAAAAAAGTATTTTATAATATTTTAATGCAAGATTATAACAGAAACACTACGGAAATGGCTGGAAGGCACAAAATGTTAATGTAAATTGAACTGCTTGCTTTTAGAAGTGTTAAAAACACTTTTCTTGTATTGATGCTAAATTTGATGCATTTCCTCATAAAAAATATTGAAATTTTGTAGCCTTCAGTGAAATAATATTTGTGGCCTGCGTACTTTTCTGCAGCAGGTTCTTTATCCATTGAATTTTTATTTGAGTATTATTATTTTATAGCTGGGAATCTGCAGTTTTTGGCAAACTCATGCAATATTTATTAGACTTTTACAAACTTTATAACAAGAACCATTGTGCTGATGGGGTTTGACTGTGCAGGGGAAAAAATCTATACTGTAGCCACAAAATAGCCATTTCCTTTACAACCAAAATTTCAAGCAGGATTAGGGATTAAACACTTGAGGTGACAAATAGCATTTGTTTTAAAATATATAGCTAAACTTATAAAGCATATATTTTAAGCCCTAAGTACTTGTCCCGTAACTATTTTAAAAATCTCAATCACATGTCTCTGAAGATTACTTGGAAGTCTCTCCCAGAGCCTGAAATTTTAAGAAAGCCTACAGGTACTTCCAACTCCCATTAAAGGCAGAAGAATGCAGCTGAGAAGTCTTGATATCTCAAATCTGTCGATATGAATAAGCTAACAACTTAATTGTGTCGGATTTGAGGAGGTTAATACCACCATCTCCTATAAGCCAGGAGATCCCCAGGATCCCTCCTCAATATCATCTAACCCCTATAAGCCCGGGTATCTGCCAGGATTCCCCCTTAATATCCTCTACCCCCTATGAGCTGTGTACCATCAAACTCCAACCCTTATGGATAATATTAATATTATTCCCTATAACATGAGAGTCCTTACAGACCCCCAGTGTATACTAAACTATAACCAAGGAGTGCATCGGCGACCCCCGTGGAACATATTAATACCTGTACCACGAGGGTCCCTCCATAGTATACTAAGCTATGACCATGGGGTCCTTATGATATTTTGCTCTCTTGCAGGTATTTTTTTGTTTTAATTTTATGTAGTATTTTTTTATAATGTATTTATTGCTAGGGACTATTGGGGTCTACGGTATAGGGGTTGCCTTTAGGTGCAATGGAGGTCCATATGGATCCTCATGGTCAGAGCTTAGCATTCTATGGATCCGTTGGTACCCCCATGGTATAGGCGTTAATATTAGGTACCATTAACATTAGGGTCCACATAGTAAAGGGTTAATTTTGTGTATCATGGGGCTCCATGGGGTCTTTAGGAACCCTTGTGTTATAATGGTTAATTTTAGGTACCACGGGGGTCCATAGGGACCCTTATGGTAATGGGTTGTATTTAGGTGCAATGGGGGTCCATAGGGAGCCCAATAGTTATAGTTTATATTACAATGGTGATCGTTCTGGCCCTGGTAACAGGATAGTATTTGGTTTCAGATACGGAACACATAAATCATATTTTGACTGTATGCTTTTTTAAAGAATGCTAATTGATATGCAAATGATAATAATAATTGATAATGTCAAAAAAGCTAAAAAAAATATAAAAACCTAGTTGTATTTATTACTTATTATATACACTGCTTGGCAGCTTCATTGATACCTCCTGTTAGTTTCAATTTCCAAGGCACCTACACAAAGTTAATTATGCACACAAAGGGACTAATTGGTTCTGGTTTCCAAGGCTTTCTCACAAGACCGATAAAAAAAGGAAATAATATTGGACAGTAACGTAAATGCTCATTACTTAATAAAATTGTTAAATAATGTGTGCCCATTATCAGATTTAATTCTTGAAAAGAGCACAATGTATGTAATATATCCATTTTTATAAAAGTACATAAAAGTAAATAAATACATAGATATATTATATCCCTAGTAAATTCCAGAAACCTTCTATATCCCTTTAATTAAAAAAAAAACTACTACAAACTGTAAACTAAAGCAAGCAAAAAATGTAAATGAAAAGGCAGAACGAAAGAAGACTCACAAGTAGTGACAACTTTCTTACTAAAGGGAGATTACCACTTGATGGCTTTTCCTGACTGAGACATCCTTAGAGGGCTTAAAATGTACAGAACATAACTCTGCTCCTGCTTACTCCCGTAACAATTTACTATGTTGTCAGCTCCTCCTCCCATGTGTCTACAAAATCAATGTCAGGAAAGGCGCAGTGGTTGATGCATTCATTCAAAACAAAAATAATGACTGGTGTATGTAAACTATATACAGCAGCCCTGAGCGAATCAAGATGCAAATAGAGAGAAACAAATAAGGGTTTACTTTTTATATTTAAAGGTATATTTAAGTTTCATGCATCTGAGGAGAATCAGTAGTGTATGAAAAAAACAATTGGCAAGAAAAAATACCAAACTAAACATATTTACCCTAAAGTTTACTAAATCTCTTGAGTTTGCAAGCAGGTGATTTTTAGAGTTAACATCCCTGGAGATCTCTGCTAAAAATAGCGTAACATTAATAATTTATTTTGGCCAAATAAGTGGTGCGTTTCTACCTAGACCCATGAAGGGCAGGCCTAGGACAGCACATTTTCAGTAGGCAGCGGGCTGACTGAAGATACAGTAAAGTAAACTGAAATATGATATATGCACAGAAATGTCTATATTCAGCGATGTTTCTGTCTGTAAGATTACTTAACACTTTCTGACATACCATATATACACAGTTCCTTGCAAAAGTATTCACCCCCTTGACTTTTTACCTATTTTGTTACATTACAGACTAGAAATAGAAAACAGAAAATTGGCATGTGCGTATGTATTCACATCCTTTGTTATGAAGCCCATAAAAAGCTCTGGTGCAGTCATTACCTTCAGAGGTCACATAATTAGTGAAATGATGTCCACCTGTGTGCAATCTAAGTGTCACATGATCTGTCATTACATATACACACCTTTTTTGAAAGGCCCCAGAGGCTGCAACACCTAAGCAAGAGGCACCACTAACCAAACACTGCCATGAAGACCAAGGAACTCTCCAAACAAGTAAGGGACAATGTTGTTGAGAAGTACAAGTCAGAGTTAGGTTATAAAAAATATCCAAATCTTTGATGATCCCCAGGAGCACCATCAAATCTATCATAACCAAATGGAAAGAACATGGCACAACAGCAAACTTGCCAAGAAACGGCCGCCCACCAAAACTCACGGACCAGGCAAGGAGCTCATTAATCAGAGAGACAGCACAGAGACCTAAGGTAACACTGGAGGAGCTGCAGAGTTCCACAGCAGAGAATGGAGTATCTGTACATAGGACGACAATAAACCGTAAGCTCCATAGAGTTGGGCTTTATGGCAGAGTGGCCAGAAGAAAGCCATTACTTTCAGCAAAATGTATGGAGGAAGGTGCTCTGGTCTAATGAGACTAAAATGTAACTTTTCGGCCATCAAAGAAAACGCTATGTCTTGCGCAAACCCAACATATCACACCACCCAAAGAACACCATCATGTGTTTCAGCAGCCCGGACTGGGAAACTGGTCAGAGTTGAGGGAAAGATGGATGGTGCTAAATACAAGGATATTCTTGAGCAAAACCTGTACCACTCTGTGCTTGATTTGAGGCTAGGACGGAGGTTCACCTTCCAGCAGGACAATGACCCCAAACACCCTGCTAAAGCAACACTTGAGTGGTTTAAGGGGAAACATGTAAATTTGTTGGAATGGCCTAGTCACAGCCCAGACATCAATCCAAAAAAAGCCGGGATAGATTTACTAAACTTTGCAAGGGCTGCTGTGACAGTTTTCTCCATAGAAAATAAACACCAGAACCCCTTCAAAGTTTTATGCATCTGGAGATAGGTGTACTTGATTTGTTCTTATTTTATTGTCTGAACATTCTTGAACTCAAGTGTCATTGTCGCATTTTATTTGTCATTATTACTGCATTCTTATTTCTAGTTCTAGTCAATCATTTCTAGTTTCTAGCCAATGATTTCTTATCTTCAATTTACATTTGTTCTTTCTCTGGAGAGAGATTTTGATTTTAGCTGTACCTAACACTTTTATTTCCTAGTGGAATAGTCAGACGACCTTCACGGGTTAAAAAATAGCAGCCATGTAGTTAGAGCAAACAATGGCATCCCATAATTGATTTGCTCCGACGTGTTCAGAAGATGTTCAGAATTTGGAAAAGGGCATATGTACTTTATTTCTTTACCACCAGGGATTCTCTTGATATTAAAAATATTAAAATGTTTTCAATAAGTGTTCTGTCATTCTTACCTTTTTATGTCAGCTGGATATATTAAATTTAGGTATGCAGATAGCATTTCTGAAGTAAGATATTATAGCTGCCCTTTTGCTTATGAAAATGAATGCCTTTATGAATTAAAGATATGTGCAATCTTTGTTTATTTATTTGTCATTGATAATATCCGTCTGTTAAACAGAGCATCCAGCAGACAGGCTGCAAAATGGGAAAAAGATTTCATTAAAAACGAGAATGCAATAAGATAGATTTAAACAATAATACATTTTTAGAGGTTTTATTAGGGTAACAATACAAAACATACTTTTTTAATACATTATGTTCAGCTTTCCTTTTTTTTGTCATTGCCATTAGGACCTGGTTTCAAAAATTTAATAAAGATTCTAATGTTTTATTTAATGTTTAGTTCACGATATTGCAATTTTTTAGAACTAGAAAAGTTTAGAAGAAAAGATTACAAGGAAACAAACAAATGGAGCATGTATACTGGTTCCAACAGGTAAGCAAAACAGCCAACACAGCTAGGAATTCTTAATAATTGTTTTAACTTATTTTGAGTAGAGGAGAGGACCTTTTTCCTGCTTAGGTTTCCCAGAAATACAGTCATCCCACTGGGTGGGGACATGCAACTGAGAAATGCACTCTCAATCTTAAAACCTAAACCATTTTTTGCATATGCTTGCTCTATTACACAGCTTTAAGCATAGCATAGGGCATGGATTATGCACAAGCTAGGAGACCTACTCTCTCTCTCTCTATGTATATATATATATATATATATATATATATACACTGCATTTCCAATTTGATGGAGGCTGCGGTTCCGTGAAAATGTGCCACCTTAGATCTGTTCCTCATTGACCATATATATCCTATTCTTGAAATGCTGAAACTGAAATAGTCTGGGCTGTAAGTAAAGTGACAGAAAATCTACTAGGCCTTATTTGAAATTCCTAATTATTATTCACCATAATCATGTGGGTACCAAAACATTTTTGTCAAGCAGACTACAAAGAAAACAAAAGTTGTGTGACTTGACCTGCTAATCCAAAATTTAGCCATCCTCAATGCTTAAACCAGAAATAAGGAAGGTCAGATCTTAAGGAAAGCCCTGCCAGAGAAGAACTGGGCCAATCAATATAATTGAGATACCAGTTGCCATAGGTTAATACTTGAAAGTAACACTCTCCTCAAGATTAAACATGTACTGCAAACTGGAGATTAGACATAGTGAGCACGCAGTAATATTAAAAAGAGATCTTTTCTATATATCCAGATATATTTTTGTGTGCGTTAAAGTATATGTAAGTAAAGCTGGGTGTAGTAGAGACACTTTAAAGGAAGTTTTGAAAGTGCTGGTCTGTATAGAGAAATTGTTCAAATGAAATTGTGCAGTATGACAGTGATGAAAAATGTGTGAATACGTTAGGAATGGCAGTATTATGTTTAGATAAAATGTAGATGTTTAATTGGATCTTAATTATATTACTAAATTTAAATCAAACCAGCTTCTATTCTTCATGCAGAATTATTACATTTTATCTAAACATTATTGGTACAGTGTTAATTAAATGTAGTAATGATCAGGATTATGGTAGAATTATGGTAGAAATCTGTAATTTACTAAGAACTCTGTGTTGTAGATGATGTAGTAAATTGCACAACGTTCATATAAATATAATACTTCTCTCAATATGCTCTATAATATACCAGAATAGTATTTTTTGTTTTAACTTCCTCTTAAGAATGTCTAAGAGAGCAAAGTGAACTTTATGTTATTATTACCAAACATTTCAACTAATATAAATATTAAGTTAATTAGTTGTAAGTTATTTAAATGATATTTCTTATATTCTAAAACTCTTTACTGACCTTTTTCACTGAAGATTTTATGGGGTTCACTTTCTGATGAAGATTAGAGTTGGATGTGGATATATAAATATGACAGTGTGTGTGTGTATGATCATAAATATTTTTTTCAGATATGTCTTTGCCTGTACCATGGCCGGATTATCCATTAGGCCAGCTAGGCAGCCGCCCAGGGGCGCTTCCATGTGAGGGGCGCCACTTCATAAAAAATGGTTCCTGGCTCAAAATAAAAAGAAATGTTGCAGTTCATAGACTGGCTACCAGGGGGTAACCACCTAGAACAAGACAGTTACAACAAGAAAGGGAACTTAGGCGTACATAAAAGTAAAAAAAAGGTCCGTGGAGGGACTCCTCCACTTCGCAGCCTTAGGGCTCCAAAAAGGTAGATACGGCCCTGGCTGGTACTATACTGACTTAAATGCGAAAAAAAGGAAAACTGTAAAATCATCTACTTATTCTATTTAGTTTGTACTAGGATCATATGATCATTCAGATTTGAGTTCCCCTCATACACCATTTATTAACTCACTTTCCTCACACGTGTATATATAGAAATCTAGAATTTTGTGTGTTTATGTGTTTGGAAAGTGTCAAGTACACTTACAGTCAGAAATGCCAATGTATATCCATATTTATATGTACTGCAACATCAACTTAAGGCCACTGAAAATGTGTTGCCCTAGGCCTAGAGCATTTTTGCTCTAATCTTTGTCTTCTCATTTTCTCCCATATCTATAAATAATTAATAATAACAATTAGTGATTGGAGAGGATCAGAAGAAGAAAGACACAGGTTGTGACAAGGGTACGGTAACAATAAGTATAACAGTGTATTGTCTAAGCAACATAGTGAGAGGCAAAGTGCATAATAAAGTACAAAATCAGTTGAATTTAATTTGAATGCAAGTATTTTCAAATTGCAAATCTACCATTCAATATTTGTTCTATGATAAAGTATTTTGAATTACTCCAAAATACAAACCACGCAGATTAATCATCTCTATTTAAAACAACTCAGCTGGTACCAACAATGACGATTAGACTTGCAATCTCGTTCTTAAGAGACCTGAACAATACCTTTTCCCTCAGTGTTTTGTATAACAAAGAAAGTTCCACATGTATTAGTTATTTGCAGTATTTTTATTCTCCTTCCATCATAACACACATAAACAGGAGGGCTGAAAGGAAAATGGAAAATATCAATTGAACATAATAGCACTCTAACACTTTAATAAAGACGTCTCAGACTAGATGTTCTGAAGATTAGTCAATGTGCCTTGACATTGAAAAAAAAATAATACAATGTACAGGTCATATTGTTTAAATAGACTAATCTACACGTTACTGAACAGATGAAATGTAAAATATAAAAGCCATACAATAAAATGTATCAGGTTCTTGGAGTTCTGTCTCCTGGCTCAACTGCAGAATAGTCTTACATGACTGGGGATAATGGTAGAAAATACAATAACATTTACCTATATGCATAACTTCTCATTTAGTGTTGTTTTATATAGTAATGTAATATCTGCTCTACGTACATGCCTGAATTCACTAAGAATGACTGTGAAGTGCTTAGATAAATTGCAGCCTACTGTAGCTATCTAGACAGACCTTCTTATGATATGCCCTAAGATATTGTATTCTAACAATGTCTCCATTTCTTCCACTAACTCCCCACCCACAAAAAATATTGTATTCTAACAATGTCTCCAATGCTTCCACTGAATCCTCAACGACAAAAAATATTGTATTCTAAGAGAGTCTGCAAAACTTCTATTAAATCCCCACCCACAAAAAATATTGTATTCTAAGAGAGTCTACAATGCTTTGACTAACTGCCCACCCACAAACAGTATTGTATTATAGGAATGTCTTCAAAACTTTCCCTAATTCCCCACCCACAAAAAAATATTGTATTATATAAGAGAGTCTGTAAAACGTCTACTAACTCCCCACCCACAAAAAAATATTGTATTCTAAGAGAGTCTACAATGCTTCCACTAACTCCCCACCCACAAAAATATTGTATTATAAGAGTGTCTTCAAAACTTCTACTAACTCCCCACCCACAAAAAATATTGTATTCTAAAAGAGTCTGCAAAACTTCTACTAACTCCCTACCCACAAAAAAATATTGTATTCTAAGAGAGTCTAAAATGCTTCCACTAACTCCCCACCCACAAAAAAAATATTGTACTATAAGAGTGTCTGCAAAACCTCTACTAACTCCCCACCCTCAACAAAATATTGTATTCTAAGAGAGTCTGCAATGCTTCCACTAACTCCCCACCCACAAAAAAATATTGCATTATAAGAGTGTCTGCAAAACTTCTACTAACTCCCCACCCACAAAAATATTGTGTTCTATAAGAGTCTGAAATGTTTCCACTTACAACCCACCGATAAAAAAATGTACTCTGAGTGTCTAAAATGCTTCCACTAACTCCCCACTCACTCGCTTAGCCTATAACAACTGCAAATGGGTGACAATCAAAGATCAAAGAATAACTTTTCGTGTGAGCTGTGGATAAAATGTTCCGAATATGCATATTTTTATATTACATTCTCCATTTGACAACTGATTGCAATCAAAATATTTCTTCACAACTTAGCTTCTATTAAAATAGTAATCAACCAGTTAAAGGAGAGTATAATACAGAAATAAACATATTCAGAATCGGCACTTTGCTGTATTTCAGATCATGATATACAGTATATGGCTAGTGCTATACACACTAAACTATTAACAATTATTGATGTGAGTGGCTATAGGTGCAAAGTTTTAAGAAATAAAGGATAGTGAGTGCTTAGTTCATTTAAACCAATTTCAGAATAATAAAAGCTCCTCTCCAGTGGTGAAGTAAATAGAGAGTTCTGGTGCAAAATGACTTAGAGAGCCCACTTCCAAATTCTCTAAAAAAGGTAGTTGTTTGTATGGATGGTTAAGCAGCCAAAATTATATGTAGGTTATTAAATTACCCTTAGATCACTGTATCCAGTAATAACTAACACTTTACTCCGGTTCACTGCTTCTGGTAGCAGAATTCCCCTACCCATTTGTGGGCCCAAGTGCTTTGCAAATGCTGCACCCACAGTAGCTTGGCCACTGCTTCCCTTATACCTATAATAATTAGCTCTTAATTAACATATGACAGTGCTAAAAAACACACATTTACCTGTCTAACCAGTCAAGTTGATTCATACAAAAAGTAAACCTACTGCAAATCGCAATAATGGAGCAACACGATTGCATTAAAAAAGTGCATATAATAACCACCCATTTAACCTTATTATAATACTAATAGGAAATGAATATTCAAGCATCCTATATGAATTAAATTAATATTCATATTTCTTTCCTAAACTTTTTCTTATTTACTATTTTGATCAAATGCATCATACAGAATTTGTATAAGTACATTGTATGTAAACTGTCTACAGTAGTGTCTGCAGAAGCAAATCCGAATATTCACCTTGTCTTCCCAGATTAGAATGTTTTCTATAATAAATACACAGACACTCAGACAAAGTTGTTATCCCTATTCTTGATTTTTCTTACCCCTGAGTTATAGAAGTTAATATGATTGACAGCCGAGAGTGAGCCTGTTGTAAGCTGATTACATAACAGGATCAACATACTGGCGTGCCGTATGATTTAATCCCGACCTTGAAAAAGATTATAAGTAGAGATGTACTGACATATATTGTGGTTCTGAATGTATGTGCAATTAATTACATAAAACATATGAAAAGGCTATTTATTATATCTCATTAACAAGTATTTGTTAAAATATTAATCCTAATTAAACCAGATTTCGAGGACTATTCAAACTTTTTCGAAAACATGTTCTGAGGACCTACAGTATTTCTTTTTCAGGACTCTCAGTATTTCTTTTTAAGTCATTCAGGAAATATTATTAATTCAAAAAACAATCCCATATTTCAAATATGTCCAGAATGAATGACTATCTTATTCAGGGATTCAGAGTAGATAGATACTAAACAAAAATTCCCATTGACTTGGACACATTGGATTATTATTTAAATCCTCTTCTGGAATCCAGAAGACACACTTTATTAAAATATTTTGGACATGAAAGAGGAGGCGTTATTGGTTAATCAAACTCAAGTCAACTCCAATTGGGCCAGTTTATGAAAAATGGTGAAGGCTCACTAGATTTTTTGACAAAAATGCAAGACAAAACATTTTATAAGGCAAGTACTACTATATATAAACAAGGACTGTCAGGTCAGAGGCCCTAGGTTTTGGAGTAGTAATAAGAGTATTGTGGGAGGTCTGGCTAATGGAAGACTCAGGCAGCTATCTGTGGGTATTCAGAGAAGCATGGGGTAGGCCCAAAACTGGACACTTGGGGCCACATTAAAATGCAATTTGGCCAATTAAATAGGGCTCTATATGAGCACATAGCATATTTTTTTTACAGAACTTTTTAGTTAGTGAATTTCTATCCAAAAGCATGGTCTTCACTAACTAAAAACTTCTGTAAAAAAAAATATGCTCTATGCTTATATAGAGACCTATTCAATTGGCCAAATCACAATTGAATGAGGCCCTTGGTGAAAAGACTGTAAATAAAGGGGTCCCTGAATAAGGAGAAGGGCAATGGGTGAAGTGTTTACCTGTAGGTCCTTTTGTTTAGAGATGTATACAGTGGTTTCAGATTGTTCACGTAAATATAGTCCATGATGAAGAGCATATATCAGAAGTAAGTGGGAAATATGCACTACCTGAAGCAACGAAAGCTGAATATAATACAGCTTATATAAAGAGAACATGTACACAATTCTTGAAATAAATGACATATAACAAAGCAAGTATACACAACATAATACAAATTAATTATAAAATCAGAGTATTATTCCATTCATATCCAATCATACAAATTCAATGCACGTGTTAGACATATATAGGTGCGGCTCTAACCCACGGGCAACCTGGGTAGCTGCCCGGGGCTACCACTAACGAGGGGCAGCAACAAGAACATCAACTTTGGCCTGGTCAAAGTCCTATTTTAATTTTTTTTCCAGTTTCAGGTAGTATTTCTTTTTTTCCCCCTTTATTTGTTCCCTAGCGTTAAAGATTTGTAAAGTAACACAGTATTGCTATCTTACAATAAAGTCCTGTATCCCTGTGTTTAGGTTTGTGAAAATAATTCTTGAACTTGATCTTTATTTTAACCAGATCTTTGTTTTAAGCTGATGTTTTTAGGCAGTTTTCCCTTACAACCCAACCAACTGTTCTATTTTCCTGTATTAGTAATTTATATGGGGTAAATTATATGAGGGGGCACTAAATCAGCTTGAGACACCCTAATAAATATGTACCATATGATGTCGTACAGTATGTTTTCAAATTCCTGGTAACATAATATGCAAAAGTCAAATTGGTCAACATATTAATTATAGTTAAAAAAAAACAATTTTATTTAAAGACAAGGTCTGAGGATTCTATATATTCTGGCATATTCATTGGACTGATGTAACATTTTAAGAGTGAAAATATACCAATTATAGAGATTTAGCATTTTCCAAAGAGGTCTTGCTCTTAAATAGCATATTACAGTAACTAATATCCTCTGATGTAATAAGACATTTTTTACACTCTTGACTGTTCAGGTGTGAAAGATGGGAGCAGGTGCAGAGCACCGAGATATGTGGCTAATACCTAATTGAAAAGTGTAATAATTGCATGCTTAAAACATAAAATGCAATGGCACAAGAGGGAAGTAAATGGCGTAAACAAGTAGTGCTCCTATATTTCTGTGGATACATAAAAGGAAAGCTCTTTCCTCATGTTCACTTAATTGCATATATTATTTCTGCATATTTGTATGTATATTTATTTATGTAGAAAGCAATTACCCCAAATTCAGGTGCAACAGAAGTGTCAGTCCATCATAACAGCAGTGGAATAAACTACTGAGCCAGAGATCTCCAAAATGTTCTGTCTGAGTTACTTTGTATTTACATTTCTTGCAAAACCATACCTTCATTTTCTCTCAAAACCATAATGCACATTATTATTACCATTCATTTGTAACGTGCCAACATATTCCATATCACTATACATGGGTTACGATCAAGACAAAAAACAATAGCAGTATGGAGGGCCCTGTCTTTGAGCTTGGAATCCAGTGTCTTTCCCCAAAGCACCATGGAAGGTTGAAAACTTGCAAACTTACAATTTAAACGGCATGCACATGTACAAGTGCTTTCATATGCTTATACTGGTTAGCCTGGTGATATACTTATGTACAGTGCAGGATCTACCTTTTTGGAGCCCCTGGGCAAGGTATGCACAGACCGATTTTTGCCTTTTATTAGCGTGCAAGTTCCTTTTCCTGTTGTATCTCTCTTGTTCTAGCTGGTTACCCCCTAGTAGCCAATCTCTCAACTGTAGTATTTTTTTTTTTAAATGTGACGCCCCTCACCGGGAAGAGCCCCTGCGCGGCTGCCTAGTTGGCCTAATGGGTAATCCGGACATGCTTATGTACAAGTATATATATATATATATATATATATATATATATATATTTATTTATATACAGTATATATATATTTATTCATTCTGGTGGTATACATACTGCCGATATTCTTTTGTACCCAACATTTCAGCTGGAGTATACAGCATAATCCTGTATATAACCCTTACTGTAGCAGTATAATCCTGAATATTACAGTGATTTTATGGTGGTGATATACACTATAACCCTATTAATTATTAATCTTTCATTTGTGGCCTGTTGTAAAACCATGGGCACAAAAGAAATGTATTTCATATAGGCATTTACTAATACTTGTTGCTAGAATTCTAACATCAGTACAACTGACTGTAATCTTTTTCTGTAACTGATTTGTTTTACCAATTTGTAAATTGTAAGTGGATAAAATTATATAAAAATGCTACTGATGTCCAGGGATGCTGGTAGTAAAATATCCCTAATAACACACCGCAATGTGCTCTGTACATCATGTAAATTCCTTGCTCTCCATTTCCATCAATAATAAGCTGCACAGTACAGAGTGAATTCTAAAAGGATCTTACATGCTATAAAAGAGAACTTGAAAACATTTTTATAGTGACCTATGTCTGTAGCTCCTTGTTCGGATAAATGAAGAGTGACAAGTACATTACAAAAGCAAACAGGGAATGTCAGCAACATAAAAGTAATACCACTGGGAACAAAACATTAATTTAATGTGTGGAGCAGATCTAAGGGCACATTTTGCTAAACAGATTTTGTGTCAATACTTAGATGTAGTACAGTGAAATAATATATTATACTGTTAATCAAAACTGAAAAATGGTTACAGAACCATTGTGGTCACATTTTTGAATAATTAAACTTGAAACTTTAAAAGGTTTTAGCAAGTACAAAAATATTCACATATTCTTTACTGCTGGCTTCCATTTTTTATTGGGCTGTTTATTAGTCCTAATAAAAGCACTGCCATGTTTCCATTGTCAAGACAGAAGTTTCACATTCTACACATTCAAAATCCATATCAGATTAGTAGTATGGAATTAAATTCTCCTTGGAATCCATCTTGTTCTGTGTCACTATGTTCTGAGGACATTGAAGTGCCATCTTTATAGTATGCTATTTTTTTTATACTTTTTAACTATTTTATTCAGTTTTTCCTTAATGATGATGGCTTTCATGAATGCGTCAAATTTGTACAATAATTAAGGAAAGAAACATCTTTCATAAAACAAGACTGAAGGCTGAATGGTCATGGTTTGAACTTGAATGGTGAAATACATTAAGATAATGGATGATCCTAATACTTTACAGAAAATACATTTGATGTACAGAATCAATCAGAGTAATAGAATCAAGGGGGCAATTGCACATATAAGGTTGAAGGTTGTCCTGAGTATTTCTTAAGGAAAGCATTTCAGGTAGATGGAATCAGTAGACGATAATGGTTATAACCTATGTTTCTATGTCACTACACTATTTGATACTCATATAAGTTTAATGCAGAGGTAATACGCTCAAGTCCTCGAGGGCTACAAGCTAATGGTTACTCCGTGTTAGCACAGTTAGCACCAAACTTTTCACCAAAATCTGTAGTATTAAGCTTTACCCTATCTACAACTTGTGTTCAAGCATAGACTTTATTTATATTATTATTATTATTATTAATAGAGTGTAGTTTTTTTGCTTGGTGTATCCAGCAGTCTTCTTTTTTTTCCAGTAACCTTTTATGATCATGTCCATGTTTTTAGAATATCCTTATAAAACTGCTGGTCAACAACATCTACTGTGATTAATCTTGAATGTGGTAAGTTGGCAAGTAGTTTTAAACTGAAACATATGCGGGACAATCACAGAGCACTGAGTAAAAACATACAGCATTCAGTAAAATACTATGAAAATTTAAAATAATATATTATAAAGTTAAAAATATTTAAGAAAATTATCAATTACAGCAAGATTTATCTAGAAATAATTAGATACAAAAGCTTTAATTAACTGAATTTTGAATGAGTTTATTATAGCTATGTAAGTTGGAATAGATTATTACAAATGCATGTAAAAGCCAGGTTCCAGAATACTAGAAATAATTTCCCAAACACAACACTAACTGCCTAATCTATGTCTTAAAGGGATATGAAAGTTTCATGGATTAATACATTTCTGCTCTCTATAGGCACAAAGCAGCCTATTTTTATGCAGCACATCTCATAAAACATTTTATTGTTATTAATATCTAAAAATCGCTCTAATGATTATGTTGACACCTCGAGGGGGTGTCTACACGGGCATCTGATCCCCCCAATAAGCATGCAACATCAGGGGATCAATATTAACCCACTATTAACCTGCCATTACTTGCTCTGCCAGTCTCCTTGCAGCTTCCTGTCTCTATGCCAGCAGCAATACATAGCATATATCAGTGATACACTACATATCCCAGGCTGCTTTGCAGCACACACAGGAACCCAGAGTTAATTCAAATGTTTTGCCTGATCTGATTGGCCAAAACAAATCATTTTAAATCTGATGCTAATGTAGCCTGGGTTTGGAGGGTGTTGACCCTAATTTGCAGCTGTCAGAAATGACAAGACATTTTGCTGACTTCAATGTAAGTGTTTAAATGTTTATTTTGAGATTTTGTCATGCAAAAATGTTTGCATACACTACCAATTATCCTATATCAGCTGCATTCATAATCCTGGCAAATTTACATATTCTTTTAGTGCTGAAATAAAATGTGAAAGCATACTCTGGATATATATATATTAAAGCACTGAAAACTAGGGGAGAGTCTGACAGAAAGAGGCAGAAGCAGCACAGGAGAACTCCTGTAGGTTGGGGTGGGAAGAGGTAATTAGAGAAGAGGAGCAGATCCTGAGCAGACAAAAGGGGGTAATTTGGGGTATATCTGGAAATTAGAGCAGAGATGTAGGAGGATGCAGATGCATTTAATGCTTTGTATGTAAGATTGTATTCTCTAGGTATTGGAAGCAATGGAGAGACTGACAGAGAGAAGCAGAGAAGGAGAGGTGAATAAGGTGGATTTAAGTGAATAGATAGATGGTTGATGGGAAGATCAGTGAGGATCTAGTTCCTGTAGACAAGGCAATACATGATGAATGAGTGTATTAAATTAGATTTAGTGTCTTGTATAAGAAAGTAGCAAAGTCTTGAGATGTTGGCAACATTTAATTTGAGACTCTAATGTGTGGCTTGGAGGAAAGTGCAGAGTCCATTATCACTCCAAGGCAGGTCTGACTGCTGTCCGTCTATAGATACATTGTGAGATTAATTTTAGCAGACTCCATGTTCAGTTTATTACCCATTCTGATAAATCTACTACAACATATAAGAACATGCAAAAAAAAAAAAAAAAAACACATCTAGGCTTGCATGATGAACTTTTTGATGCACCACTCCCACTTACTTTCTCCAGGAACAATATGGTAAAAAAATAGCACTAGTACTACTAATAAGCAAAGAGACAACTAGAAGAAAGTATCTAAGAATAACCCTGTGTGGTGAAATAATTAGTATTAATATACAACCTCTGTGGAGCTAATTGCCCTTGATAAGTGACTTACCCTACTCTTTTTACACAGCCGTAGCAATTTATAGAAGCATGCTAATCCCAATCTATCTGTAAAGCTGGCATTTTTATTAGATAATTAATTCAATAAATTAACCAAACAACTGTAAAGATAAACAGTATGAATAAGGGCAGCATGAAACATCTAGGCGTTGTCTGTGTAGTCTAAACTCAACACTCTTCAAAGGCCACATCAATGTCCATCTCACAGTCTTGGAGAGATCCACAGCCCCAGGACACATAATTAAATATGAACAAGACAGAGACCAAGTATCCACTGCATACCAATGACTTCTTGGAACATAATAGTCTCGACAAGACAAATGAAACCTACTGAAGAAAATGCATTGTATTCTATGTGCTAGACATGGCATAAACCAGTGCGATGACCACAAAAAAAAAGACTAAATAACTTCACTTGAGTATTCTACATTTATCATGTATTTATGTCCTTATTAGATTCCTGATTATGCAAATGTGCAGGGACTCTGGGAACTGGACAATGCAATGCAAGGGACACTATAGTCTAAAATGTCCTATTGTGCATTTAAAAAATGTTTAACTACAAAATGTCATTAATGTATAAACAATGTGGTCTATAGTGTAGAAAAACTTAATTGAAGAGAGACACGATTGCATTTACATTGTATTTTTTCATTTCTTGTCCTGTTACAGGAAACAAACAGGCAGACAGGCGTGTGGATGTATGAACAGCAGCAAATCATGTATGTACGGGTATTTCCATTTAACTGAATGTAGACCAGATAAGAAAATAATAAGCAGGTTCACATTGAGTGATTGTTCTACTTCCTAATTCACTTGTAAACTAAAGGTGGATCACACATCTGTTTCTGTAATACTTTATCTGTAATATTCTTAAATTAAAATAATTAATATAATCTACCTGACATGCAAAAAAACTTTTATAATTATGTTCTAAATGCGTGATAGAAAGTTTTGAACTACAGTAGCCTTTTAAATAAATGTTATCAGTTTTTTTTCTGTATGGTAATTTAAATAATTAAGCTTGGGTAAAATGATTTTAGAAAGCAAATAAATCCACACAACCTTTACATATAGTTATTTTAGTGCAGTTTCATCTCAGCTGATTCTCTCTGGTGCTTACTCAGGAGAGGGTGTCCAAATTAGTTTTCCATTAATGCTTTTGAAGGCACTGACAGTTTTAGAAGCCATATAGTGCTACGGAATATGTTGGCGCATTACAAATAAACATTATTAATCATCATCATAATAATAATATTAATAATAATATTCACATTGTGCAGCTAGAAGCATCACGTGTCTCCTCTTACCTCACAAAGTTGATTGGCATAAAACAAAATGGAAGATTTAACATAAATTGTATGAAAAAAGTAGAGGGTGTACTATTTTTTTCCATTCTAAAACAATTTGACTAGTTTGAAAAAAAAATTGTACATTTATGTACACATTTGGGCACCTAAAAAAAAGATAAAATCATATTTAGAATCTCATTCTTTTGAACTGCACTCTGGGAAACTGGGCGGGGACATGCAGATGAGTCTACAGTGTATTTTCAATCTTTAATCTAATCCAATCTGAGCAGGAAATGTGTTTTTTTATTTATATGCACACACATGTACTATTTATTTACTGTACTTTGTAGGGTGGAGGGCTTTTGTCACCCACCATAAGTTAAATGACTTTGGTCCTATAGGGGACCTTTAACACCCACACACAGAACACACGCAATCCAGCAGCTATAACAAATGGACAATAGTTCAATGGCAGCATTATGTTATAACATAATAACAAATAAGAAATCCTTCAAGAAAATAAAGCCGAGTCTAGCAACTACAACTGTTGTATAATATTTGAAAGACTACGTCTTAAGAAAACAACTGTAACTTATTGACGCAGAAACAACCTTTTCACTTTAACGTATCCTTGCAACCATTCTGTTTCTTGAAAGGGACTTATGTCTGCACCAAAACACTGAATCTCTGTCTTATCTGCTTTTTTATTCTTATGGTGGCTGCAGCTCTGTTTCAACATCTTGCTCTAGTGTCCCAAGACATTAAATTGATTTATTTATATTGGTTGGAGTTCCATTGCATACATTATTTGAAGACAATAAGACTGGTATCAAAACTGAAATATATATCTTTAGATATCTGATATAACTTTACATGCAAATGCTATTTTTTTTTTTGGGATTGATTTCATATTTAAATTTCATTTTTTACGAGCAATTCATGTAGGTACAAGGCTTTTAAAATGTCCTTTGGGGGCACCTGTCTTTCCAATTTCATCAATTCAAATGAATATAATACTAGCATCCCCAGGTAAAAGCCATGATGCAATTCTATCAGACAGTTCCTGTATTTTCCACAGTGTGGGTGTGAGAGCTAATTTGGTCCTTAGATTCTGTTGCTTCATTAACAGTCTTAACACATTCGCTGCAGCTTTCTAGACCCTTTCAGGGTTTAACACTTCAGCTACTACATACAGAAAATAAAATCATAATGCATGTTTTATGCATTTAGTATAAAAAAAATACACCTGCCAAGCAAAAATCACATTTTTGCATTGCTAAAACCAATGAATAATTATAAAAATACCCAAGCATAACATTCCTTCAGATTCATAGCCATCCTCATACATAAATAAATTAGAAAAAAAAGCTTGCACTGTAAACAAGAATGCAGATGAATTGTGAGTCATCAAGAAGGCATATATTTCAATAAAAATGCCAATGTTTTCATTCTGATCTGGAGATCTGACCTACTTGAAAATGTGCGGCGTTATTCACATGACTTAATCGTCGCATTATTTCTTGATTACGGCAGGAATTGGAATATTTGCTTTTCTTGCTGGCTTTAAAATCTTTATTGCCTGCTAAAAATGTGCATGCATTGAATGAGATGGAAAGACAGCGATATAAACAACACATTCCTTTTTCTCTTGTGTGCCACGCAAACCCACACATACTAAATGCAAAACGCAGATCACATGTGGCTGTGCTGCATAGAAAACTAATATTTCTACCTGAGGACACATTATCTTCCAGTTGAATGCTCTCTTTTTTTCCTCATTGGCTTGGTACAGCATAATTGTGGTGCAGAAATGCTAGACAATGCACAGGCACAGTGTAAACTGTTAGTTGTGGCTATTGTATATATTTTATCAAGTTCACTAAATAAGCAATTATTTATGGAATAAAAAGAATAGATTTTAATGGAATTTGTTGCATTGAACAGATTTTGCTTTAGATTAACACGTGCAGAGATTGTGAATTAATTTCTTAAAAATGTATTAATTTGATGAGGGCAATTACAGAGTAGTAAATATGTTATTTAAAGATACATTATTAGCATAATCTAAGTGGGGGTTATATTAAAGGACCATATGGGAAAATGTTATATGTGAAGTGTGTAAAAAGCTGACAAGATGAGCAGCTATGTAAGCCATGAGCCCCCTTTTGGATTGCTACTTTGTTGTGGTGAAGGGGCTTGTGTACTTTAATGCAGCTGTGAGCTATACCGTGTTTGGTCATCCAAGATGGGCAGGTCAACCAGAGACATAGGTAGATGTGCATGGCCACTAATAGTTGCACACAACTGAATGAAGATAGGGTCAGCCAAGAAGTGCAGGTCATAGTAGGAAGATCAGACAAATTGTGGGCCATTGGAGAAGGAACTGCCAACCAACTCCAGTATCTTTGCCAACATAACCCTATGGATCCAACTCGCTCCATCTACTGGCTCTCACTGAAACCTGTCTCTCTTCCTCAGTCACTGCCTCACTTGCAGCACTCTCTCACAGTGGTTTTCACCTCAGCCACACACCTAGACCTGGTAACAAACAAGGTGGTGGTGTGGGTGTTCTGCTTTCCACTCGCTGTACTTTTCACCTCTCACCCCCTGTCCCATTCCTCCAAATCTCACCCTTTGAAGTTCATACAATCCGCCTCTTCTCACCTATCTCTCAACATGTTGCTGTGATCTATCGCCCCCCAGGCTCTCCCCCTCAATTTATTGATCACTTTTCTGCCTGGCTACCTCACTTTTCATCCTCCAACGTTCACTGGTACTTGGGGATTTTAATATTCCTATTGACACTCCTACCTCCCCAGCAGCAGCCAAACTGCTTGCACTCATCTCTTCCCTTGGCTTCTCACAACTAACAGATTTTTCTACTCATCATGCTGGATACTCTCTAGACCTTATCTTCACCAATCTCAGCACAACCTCCAACCCAGTCACCCACCCACTCCCTCTGTCTGACCATCACTTCCTTACCTTCAACCTCACCACATATTCCTCTCATCGCTCTTCTTCAACCCCTGCCACCATCACCTACAGAAACCTGCGAGCACTTGACCCTACACAGCTCTCCACTGTGCTCAGCCCCATCGCTCTCTTCAACTGCCCTGACATGGCCACCTCATACTACAACTCTACTCTCTCTTCCACCCTTGACACTCTGGCCTCCATAACCACAAGCAGACACTCTCGCTCTCATCCACAACCATGGCACACTACACAAACACAATACAAACAGAGGTTCTCCCGCACTGCTGAATGACTATGGAGGTAATCACACACTTCTGCAGATTTCTTCCACTACAAATTTATGTTACGCTCCTATTCCTCCGCCCTCAGCCTTGCCAACAACACTACTTCACATAACTTTTAATACTCTCCTCTGCCCACAACCTCCTCCCACCCCTTCCTCTCTCACAGCTGACTTTGCCAACCATTTTATTCATAAAATTCAAAATATCTGTAATGAACTCTTCTCCCTCCCCCAATCCAACAGCCATTTAAACTGCTTTGACGCGGCTACAGAGGACGAAGTCTCCAGCCTGCTATTATCCACTCACCTCACTACCTGTCCTCTACATCGTATTTCATCTCAGCTCAACCCTCTCCTCTCTACCACACTAATCACAGCTCTCACACATATTTTCAACCTTTCCCTAAACACTGGCATGTTTCCATCTTCTCTAAAACATGCCATAATTATACCCACCCTCAAAAAACCCTCATCTGACTCTGACATCTCATCTAACTACGCCCTATCTCTCTACTTTTCCTGGCTTCCAAACTGCTGGAGTGGCTCGTCTATAACCGCCTTACCAGCTTTATTTCCCTTCTTGACACCTTCCAACCCGGCTTCCAGCACCACCACTCCACTGAGACAGCTCTCAGTAAAGTCATTAATGACTTGCTCTCCACCAAGTCAAAGGGTCACTTTTCCATTCTACTTCTTCTAGATATCTCTGCTGCCTTTGACACACTTGACTATCCACTTCTACTCCATATCCTCTCCTCCCTCGGTATTCGAGACACTGCTCTCTTGTGGTTCTCATCATACCTACAAAATCGATCATTCAGTGTCTCCTTCTCCGACACCTCTTCTTCTCCTAACCCCCTGTCTGTTGGTGTCCCCCAAGGATCAGTAGTAGGCCCCCTCCTCTTCTCCATATCCTCATTTGGTACCCTAATACACTATTTTGGGCTTCAGTATCATCTCTATGCAGATGACACCCAAATCTACCTCTCAGCACTAGATCTATCCCCCTCTCTTCTAACACACGTCTCCAACTCCTTATCTTCCCTCCCTCTACCACAGCATCAATTCCTCACATCTCTATCACTGTCAACAATGACATCATTATACTGGACCCCGCCAGTCTTTCATCCCTCACATACATACAGTCACTAACTAAATCTTGTCTTGTCCATCTAAAAAAATATCTCAAGAATTCGACACTACCTAATACACTCTCTCATCATCTCTTAACTCGACTACTGCAACTCGCTTCTTGCTGGCCTACCCACCACCCGACTATCCCCACTTCAATCCATAATGAACGCCTTTGCCACACTCATCTTCCGTACACAATGTTTAGTGTCAGCATCACCTCTCTGTCAGTCACTCCACTGGCTTCTCTTAGCCTCCAGAATCAAATTTAAAATCATGACCCTAACTTTCAAAGCCTTTAACAATACTGCACCCCCATACATCTCTGATCTCATTTCCAAATACTCCCCCACCCGCCCTCATCGTTCTGCTAATGACCTTCATCTTTCCACAACTCTGGTCACCTCCTCTCACCTTCAGGACTTTTCTTGTGCTGCCCCTATTCTCTGGAACTCCTTGCCTCACTCCACCAGATTATTCTCCTGCCTCAAAACATTAAAAACCTCTCTAAAAAAGCATATCTTTAAAGAAGTGTGTCACCTTCCACCTTAACACACTCAGCACCTCCCTCCTTTACCACACACAATACCTTTATATTGTTAGACTGCGAGTTTCAATCCTGCAGGGTGCTTTGTGGAAAGCACCATGGACGCTGGATTTGAGGTTCAAAGACAGGGCCCTCTTTGCTTTGCTATGTTTAATTTGTTTTTATCTTTGTCTTGAACTCATCTTATGTACAGTGCTACGGAATATGTTGGTGCGTTATAAATAAACAATAATAATGGATAAGCACGACCTGAGACATAACGATCAATGTGCCTGGTGTGTTGTGGTCCATGGGGTCACGGAGAGTCGAACACAACTGAACAACAACAAAGCCATGAGCATTAAGGCATTTGTAGGTATTTATTTTATCAAGCATTGCTGGCACTGGATGAATTCCATGTCTGTATGTTTCCTACTTCTTGCTGATATGGAGACAAAAGAGTATGAGCTTTGCTAACTTTTTTATCTACTCTGTAGTGGGTGGGGAGGGGAGTATGGTACATTCAAATAACCTTCCAGAATTTGACATCTCTCTCCTTTCTAGCACTTGCTCAGTCGAAGATTGCTTGAGCATATAGTTGGAAGCCCTACTTTACTTGCCTATAGCCTATACCTCATTACATGAAAAGGAAGCGTTACAGTCATGGCGGCTTCCATACACTTGGAGAGACTGCTAAAATTAAGTTTTTCTTTGAAGTTCATGGCTTATACAGCTACTTATTTTTTTAGTTGCATACTTCACAATCATGTCACACATTTCCTAATCTATAGTGGCTCTTTAATGAGTACTGTTAATGAGGCATGCAGATGTTTATTTGGGGTATTTTAAATGCCTGCTCTATAATGACAGATGCTGAGTTGGTTGTCAAAGAAACAACAATTTAAATTCAAGTATGTCCATGACTACTCCTTCCTGTATTTGTAATGGCATGATGAGTATCTTGGGATTTATACACATGAACAAGGACGTATGTATAACCAGGATCCAGATGGTGTCATTATAAATACAGGGAGGACCAAACATGAAACTACCTAAACACTGCTGACTATACAAGAGCTGATCTGCAGGGGGGTGAATATTTCACTAAATATAACACACAAGCTCGGTGAAGAGGGAGGAGACAAGATGTCTCTCAGGTACCAAATGGCTCTTTTAAAAAAAGCAAATCATTTCTATAAGGTGTCAGGATTTAAAATAAACCTCAAACAGAAATAAATCTCAATCAGAAATATTCTGAGTAAATATAAATATGAAAATATATAATGACTAAGGCATTTCTTTCATATAAATTTAATGATGAAAAATCACATATCTCAGTATTTTAATTTCATGAACATATGCTATTTTGTATGACGCAAACTGTCCTAGTCTAGGGAAAAAAAATAAAAGATTTAGAAGAATGGAAGAGATACCATATTTCTTTGTTGGGAAGAAATGCTGCTATTAAAATGACTGCTTTGCCAAGAATATTGTATTATTTTAGAGCTTTTCCTGTAATAATACCAAAATAGGATTTACAGGGTGTACAAAAACCAAATGGAAATGTTTGTATGGATGGGTAAATAACCTATGGTTAAACATAAAGTCATCAAGAATCATTTAGATTCATGCATCCTGGGTATTCCTAATATTATTATTATTATTACTATCATCCGTTATTTGTAACGCACCAACATATTCCCCAGTGCCATACAAGGGTTGAGTAACTAAAATATCCTGAGAGCACTCTTAACCATTGAACAGTTTGACTTGATTTCCTATAGTAATGATTTATAGCGTTTTCTTGCAGTCCAAGGGACTCTAAGTAGTTTTCTCCAACATCGAAATTCAAAGGCTTCAATTCTACAGCGCTCAGACTTCTTTATAGTCCAGCTCTAACACCTGTATGTTACTACTGGAAATACCAGAGTTCTAATTTACCAAATTATAAAAACTTAATAAGATTCAAATAACAGAAGAACGTATAAGCAAGATAAATGATACCTTTGAACAATATCTACAAGTATGGAGACCTTGTATGCCCAATTATATATATTTTCTATATTTATAAGAATATGTTCCAGCATTCATTTCAAAATTGTTTACAAATACTATTTTATTGTGTCTATAATTTATTGGACCTAATTGGAACTAATTGCCATGATTTATTGGAATTCATTGTTAGTATTTTGTAACTGTTAATCTAATGTTTATTGTAATAAAATGAACAAAATATATGATAAAAAACTACAAGAGGCGCTTTTTAACATAAGTACATAGGCTTTTCAAAACAGTAGCCTGTCAATCATCTTCCTCCTCACTCCCTCTGACATTTTAATTTTTGTTTAATTAAGATCAAGGCTGTTGTGCCTTATGTGATTTGTAATGCAGAATTGGTTGGGGATATAAAAGTTTGCCTCTGAGATTGTGCATATGTATGTGCTGACATAATTTACGATGTAGGTGGGATTGTCACATTTGATTGCAGACTTGACATAAAGTGCTATCATTGCACTATTGTGCATATGCAAGACACCCTCATACTCCCACCAGAAATCAATATAATTTATTCATCAGCATTCATTAACAAAGCAATACTAGAGTGGAGTTGGGAAGAGAGAACAATGGAGCAATGAACAAAAATGTCAAACTCAAGTTTTATTGTTACAAAAAATGTATTGATTGATGTTTTTGATATCAGAAAATATAGATCATGGCAACTACCAAATGGAAACCAGAGAAATACTCTTGTAAAGTGGGTATAATGGCTGATACTACTTCACAAATATGTCATAACTTGTTGTAGCTCAGCATGGAAGCTTGCTCAATGATCTCTGACCCTTTTGATGCCTTAGAGAAGATATCAAGCCTTGAAGTCTTGTTCCGTTTTTGAATTCTAGTGTACTTGTGTACTTAATGCACCAAATAACATCTGATACTGTAGTTCTTCTGTACCATTTATTCTTAGATTTATATGCTCTTATCATTATTAGCACCTTGCAAACCCAAATACATAATTTTGTATGTGAAGCAGGATAAGAGTAGAAAAGGTTTATTTTTGTACACCCCTCACATTTTTGTAAATATTTTATTATGTCTTTTCATGTGATAACACTAAAGAAATGACACTCTGCTTCAATGTAAAGTAGTAAGTGTACAGACTGTTTTTGCTGTCCCCTCAAAATAACTCAATACACAGCCATTAATGTCTAAACCGTTGGCAATGAAAGTGAGCCACCCTGCCTTAACCTTCATGGGCATGGAGTTCACCAGAGCTTCACAGGTTGCCACTGTAGTCCTCTTCAAATCCTCCATAATGACATCACTGAGCTGGTGGATGTTAGAGATCTTGCACTCCCCTACCTTCCCTTTGAGGATGCCCCACAGGTGCTCAATAGAGTTTAGGTCTGGAGACATACTTGGCCAGTCCATCACCTTTACCTTCAGCTTCTTTAGCAAGGCAGTGGTCATCTTTGAGCTGTGTTTGGAGTCGTTATCATGTTGGAATACTACCCTGCGGCCCAGTCTCCGAAGGGAGTGGAGCATGCTCTGCTTCAGTATGTCACAGTACATGTTGGCATTCATGGTTCCCTCAGTGAACCGTAGCTCCCCAGTGGCGGAAGCACTCATGCAGGTCCAGACCATGACACTGCCACCACTAAAAGTATACATCTATACTGAGGAAAGGTAGTTGAAATAATCCCTAAATGACAGATAAATGGATAAGGCACAAAGAGCACAAAAACACTGATATGAGATGAAACCCTTAGTTTGAACGTAAAAAGCAATGCGGAGAGAGTGGAGGCAGCATCTGAGATAAGCAGGTAAATGCATATAGGGGGAGTCAACACAACATATTATAGAAAACATATATACACATATAGACATATGTGTATATATGTTTGGTCTGGGACTGCATGAGTTCATTAACAGAAACATGAATGTCAACATGTACTGTGACATACTGAAGCAGAGCATGATCCCCTTCCTTCGGAGACTGGGCCGCAGGGCAGTATTCCAACATGATAACGACCCCAAACACACCTACAAGATGACCACTGCCTTGCTAAAGAAGCTGAAGGTAAATGTGATGGACTGGCCAAGCATGTCAAACCCCCCTATTGAGCATCTGTGGGGGAGTGCAAGGTCTCTAGCATCCACCAGCTCTGTGATGTAATTATGGAGAAGTGGAAGAGGACTCCAGTGGCAACCTGTAAAGCTCTGGTGAACTCATGCCAATGAGGGTTAAGGCAGTGCTGGAAAATAATGGTGGCCACACAAAATATTGACACTTTGGGCCCAATTAGGACCTTTCCACTTAGGGATGTACTCACTTTTGTTGCCAACGGCTTAGACATTAATGGCTGTGTGTTGAGTTATTTTGAGGGGACAGCAAATTTACACTGTTATACAGTCGGTACACTTACTACTTTACATTGTAGCAGAGGGTCATTTCTTCAGTGTTGTCACATGAAAAGATGTAATAAAATATTTACAAAAATGTGAGGGGTGTACTCCTTTTTGTGAGATACTGTATATATATATATATATATATATATATATATATATATATATATATATGTGTGTGTATGTATACACACATATGTATTTCTTGAAATTCTGAGCAGGAAATGTGTTTTTTAACTTATTTTAGACATTCATATGAGAACACAGATGTACTATTCATGTACTGTACTACTGCACAGTGGAGGGCTTCTATCGCTCTTTTGCCCACCAAAACTTAAATTACTATTCTGGTAACTACCTCCTCACAAAATCTACTACACAAGCTAAGAACCAGCCCTACGATGATGAGAAGCAGTAACCTTGAAACAGCTGTACGTGGGTAGGTTCCCTGGCTTGTGTATAATCTATCCTGAGCTTTGCTTAAAGGAAGCCATGTTTATAACAGTATTGGATTACAAGAGCGAAGCCTTTGTGGACACATTTGCATGTCCCTGTCCAGGTTCCCAGAATGCAGTGGAATAACTGTATGTCGTGGAATTCTGAGCAGGAAATAGGTTTATCTTTTTTTAGACATTCAAATGTGAACACAAATTTACTATTTATTTATTTATATATATATATATATATATATATATATATATATATATATACACACAGATATATATATATATATATATATATATATATAAAGCTTCAACAACATTTAACTTATGGTGGCCAGTCTGAATGGTCAGAAACATACCAGCTTACCAGCTTTAGTGCTGAGAATGTACATTTTCAATCTTTCAGAACCAATCCAGCCTAAAGTAATGTGCATACGTTGCAAACACCTGAGCTAAGTGGAAAAAAAGTAATGTTGTTCTGTTTTTAATGGAAAGTAACATGGAATAAATAAGCTGTCTAAAATGTGATGACAAAAAGTGCATAATGAATTTAAAGCAAGAATTCTAAAAGCATTTGTGGAAATTTATACTTTGATGCCAACATATTGCTCAATATATTTAATTCAACTGATAAGTATGCAATAGCAGATTTAAAGGACTGCTGAAGTGTCACATTTATAGTAGTAGGCTATGATTCATTTTTTAAATCTTGATTACCGTAATCTAATATTTTTTTATTATGATTAATAGCAAAATTATTCATTGTTTCAGGTTGGCCTAGTGTTTATTTTTGCTGCCTATTTAATGCACAGCTTTAATGGCAAAGTCTCAGCATTTCCTTCCACTATTTGGAAAAGATAAGAAGAGATCCAACCAAAACACGGCTGCAGGTCCTCGTTTCAAGTTAGCTGGAAGTGTTAGACCTCGCTGATCTCAAGAAGTATTTATTATCAAATCTGTGTTGGATTATTTAGTTCTGTTTTTCTGCTGCTAGTGGGGATTGCAGGAAAACCAGGAACATTAGAAGAAGCAAAATAAGGCAAAAACCATACAACCCACGATTAGAAATGACCTCAAATTAATCACACAAAAAAAAAGATTGTAATTAATTAAAGAATGATCACAATTAACACCCTGCCGTAATTTATATGCTAATTAGAATAACTTTATTTTACAATGGGTAAAAAAAATAAAAAGTAAAAAAAAATGCAGTCTAACTTTTGTATTGATTTTGCTTTACTGAAGGGAACCATTGGCTTTTGTTCTTGATATAAATAGTCACCTGGGAGAGACCTGAAATTTAGATTAGATCTCCTTTCAGTTCAGTTCAACTATCGCCATGTGCAATAGGCACTTAAAGGACCATGGGATCATTTTGTTTTTCTGTATAGTTTCTTAATTAACTATATATAAATATGGGGAAAAAATCGGAGGAGCCAATAAAGATGGAAAAAAGGGTGAGACAGAGGGGTAAAAATGTAAAAGGCACAGATGAGCAAGATAGGAATGACAGGACTAGTAAAAGTAAAATGAAAGGAGGGGTAGGATGTGGAGGGGAAACAGAATAAAGAGGGAGTGTTCTTCTCTGATGGCCCATTTGTTTTTCTCCTGCCTTAGGCGTAGCATGACAGAAGTCTTGGAATGAATAGGAGTTGATGATTAGAAAGCAATCCAGGATTAAAGGAAATATACCCAATGAAAAAAACAGGGTGTGTTTGGATGTTATTAAGCATGTCTTCATCCAAAACAGCAATAGATTTAGCCATTCTGATTTGATGGTTATTGTTGTTTAGTCTTTCAGTCGTGCCTGATGCTCCATGACCCAGTAAACCTCAGCACATCAGGCACATCTGTCGGCTACTACACCCTCTGAGATCCATCAAGCTCACATTCATTGCTTCAATTACTTCATCTGTCCATCTCCGCCTGTGCGGACCCCTTCTTTGTTTACCCTCAATTTTTGATAATAATGCTGAAGGAGTTGATGGAATCCCAGTAAAAACAGCCAATCAAATAGCAAATGCTGCTGAATTTTATTGTTAGTCTATCATTTTATTATTCATTTTTCTTTATTTTAATATATTAAGGACTAAAACCTTATTTATATATAGAAAACTATATTATAAAACTAGTACTGTGCAAACACCATTACGATCATAGGCCTGGCACGTACTGTGTGTTCAGTTTATGAAATAATGTACATAGTGCAAGTATCCAGTCTTAACAAATTTTCCTAATTACGATTTCCAGAACAGTACACACATGCATTTCTATTTATTATTCAATAAATCTTAATAACTTATAAGGGAATGGAAGAAAAGCAAATGGAGACACTGAAGCAAACAAAATATTAATTTCCAATGAAAACAAATGCCCTCAGACTAAGTCTTGTGGAACACCTATTTCACAAAGTAGTCAGAGCATAGAGACTGAAACACAAAATAACATTATACATTAGTATAATTGGAAATCAAGCACAAAAACTACGCATGAGGCTTAACAGTTTGAGGAATCTTCAAATATAACAAAAACGGCAGGGTAGTGGTACCATAGAGGTGAACATTAATAGGAACAGATGAAAAGATAAAAAAGAATATTCTAGGTAATTAAACTAACATTTAAAATTAATATTTAAGCAAGTTCAAACAAATGGCCACATCTGCTCAATACAGTACTATAGAAAAAGGAACCGATTACCATAAATGTCAAAGCTATGAACGCTGTTTGGACTAGTCGCTACTCCTTTACCAAGTATTTTTTGGGGTACTGTGATTTTACAGGCCAAACATAATATATATTTATAATTATAAAAAATAAAAAAAATAAACATTACCTTATATAACAAACAAGCCAAATTAAGAATGTAATATTTATTGACTTATATGGATAGAATTTTGGAGAATGTAATTGATTCCCATAATTTTATTGGTTATATACTAACTAGCGACTTGCCCGTCAAAAATGACGGGTTAATACAATTTGAAGCCATGGTTCTGCTGTTTGAGACATAATTAAAAACGTTCTGTACTGTGAGGACCTTCGACGCTCATTGCGAGCCTCTCCTGTCATGTACTTTTGGTCCTCTGAGAGAGATATATATTTCTATGTACATGTAGTTAAGTAATAATTAATGATTTATTAAATAAATAAATAAATTAATATAGTTTAATCATTTATAATTGATAGATGCAGCGAGCAATAGGCTGAAGAGCTAACAATCTGTTTGTATTTTGCGTCTGCATAGAATATACATTGTGAGTGTTAGTGCTCTGCTTATAAAGTGTAATGAATGTTCCAAGTGGGCATTCTAAATAGGCTGCGTGCGCGAGGTAAAACCGTTGGTTTATTTTGTAAAGCGGCATTGTATAGTCGTAATGTTATTAATGTGGTACGCGTCTAGTGAGCATTTTCCAGCTTTTGTAATAGTGTATCTTGTAGGTCGTAGTGCGATGTGTAAAGTGGTACGCAGTTTGCATTGCTTTTCGCGGTCCGTGAGCATTTTCCGGAATTTGTAAGAGTGTATCTTGTAGTTCGTAGTGTGATGTGTAAAGTGCTACGCATTTTGCCGTGTTTTGCGCGGCCCGGTGTCGTGTAGCCTTGTTTTTATTTTTTCCGAGGGACATTTATTTCCTCGCTTAGGCGATTTTCGAGTGTCGAAACTCGTCTAAATCGAGTTAAATTCGCGTTCCACCTCACTCACAGACGTCCTGGCTGTTGCCCCATGCTGTCTGTGATGTTTTTGGCATTTTTTTGGGTGTATTTAGTTTGTTTTTCGGGTTTTTTTGTTTGGCTGCTAATCTCGTACATTTATGCGTCTCGTATCTTTTTTTTCTAAGTCCCGCGTCTCGTATTTTTCTTTGTTCTAAGTCCTGCGTCTCGTATTTTAACGGCTAGCCTCGCTTTGCGAGGCTCGCATGGGCTAAGTGCTACGGTTTAACATCTTGCCTCGCTTTGCGAGGCTCACAGTGATGAGCGCCTTTGGCAAAGCGTCTCGCAGTTTGACAACTATTATATGTGATAAGACACATGAGCTGAAATTGATGCAATATATGGATTTTTCAACTTAAATGTAAATTGAAGTGACACATTTGTCATCATGCATTTAAAAGAGCCATTTTGCAGCAAGGGTTAAAATTTGGTTTTGAACCATTATACAAAGTGCTTTTGGAACAAAGTTGGAACCTCCTTCTGATTTGCTGTATGTAGGAAGCGTTTGGGTACTATGTTGGTTGAGTTACGTATTTTTACAGAAGAATCAACTATTTCCTCTTCTGACTGCACCTAAAAAAAAAAAAAATAGGAGGTCCTGATTTTGTTCCAAAGCAGATTGTAGAGGAATTCGAAGACCATTTTTTTACTCATTGCAGTAGTCATTATTTATTCAAATGAAAACTTTTGCAATGTTTGAAAACCAAATGAATGATAGTAAATGTCTGACTTCAGTGTCTCTTCAAGCTTAAACATATATCTGTCATATTTATATAATTCAAATAAAAGTGAATGCTTTAAACCAGAGGTCTCCAACTGGTAGTTCTTGAGCAACTGGTAATTTGAACACTACACCTTAGCAACATACTACTTTGTTGTCGCAAGTCAGTCCTACGAGTTTAGAAACATATATATGAGTAATCGAGAAATGTTAGTACAAAGTATTAATAAAATGTGACTGTCTTTTCCTTTGCTGTACATAAGAGGTAGCCGTATAGCTGGTAGCAGGATATCGGTACATCAAAGGAACAAAATGGCTATTTAGACGCTCTATGATACCTAGCTAGAACGATTAAAAGTATGCATGTACCAGGCCATATACCACATACCAGACATTTACGGACAACTCTACTTTCTCCAATGTGCAACAAACGCACAACACAATGGAAGAATTGTGGAGATGTTCTTCATCCTAAACAGCAGTATTTTATCTCAAACAATAGTCTGTTCTACTACAAATCTACAGGGCTGGAGCCAGGCCACATTTCCAGAATATTCCTGTGTCAGCACAGCTAGTAAATAAAAATAACAGCAACACTCATTGATCTTCCGGTGCACAACCACAGTTAAGAAGATCAAAAAGATTGTGGCACTGATTGATCTTCCTGTACTAAACCACAGGTAAGTAAATAAACCTTATAGCCCCTGTGATGGTAACTGTACAGGTGTCCATCTAGTATAGGTGTGTGAGTGAAATAGTTGACTACAAAACTGTTTATCCAAGCTATCAGACACCTACAATGACTGTGCACAAACCCTTTATAAGTAACCTACACCCCTAAATCAATAATATCACATTTCTACTACAAAAAGTTTAAGATGTAACAACCCATTGGTGCCTTTGGTTACCCAGAACTCTACCAGTTGTAAAAAAAAACCAATTTGGGTATAAGGGAAACCATAAACCTTCATAAAACATTTAATGAATCAATATATTTATTATGTATAAATAAACAAAATAATTATAAACGGATATACAATGATATTGGGTACACTTGATAAGTATTAAAACAAAACAGGAATGACTGCATAGAAAATCCTATACCTCAAATTTAGTTACTGAATTTGTTTCAGAATATCGATTTTTGGGATAATAAAATGTCTGGTCATGCCCACATTTCTTTCTCTGGTTCCCCCAACAATGACAAAAGAACTCAGGGTTTGCATAACTTTTGTGTAGCCGTACACCTCTCATAGGGCCTCATTCAATTGCGATTTGGCCAATTGAATAGGGCTCTAAATTAGCACATAAACAATTTTTTTAATATAGGTTTTTAGTTAGTGAAAATCTTGCTTTTGGATAGATGTGTACTAACTAAAATCTTCTTTTAAAAAAATAGGTTATGTGCTTATTTAGAGCCGAATTCAATTGGCCAAAATCGCAATTTTAATGAGGGCCATAGTAACTACCCAGTGGCAGAATGTTGTTAACCTCTTCATATTTAATTTGTAAAAGCCGCACTGAATGAGCATCCTATTATAAGAACAACCAAATGATAGTGCCACTATTGATCTTCCTTACTCCACCATAGGTATGAGAATCAAAATTATAGCGTCACTGATTGATATTCTTGCACTCAACCACCAAGTAACTAAATTAAAATTATAGCCCCTCTGAGTAATCTTCCTGTACTCACAGATGATATCTTATTACCTGTAAACGTTGAGCTCACATTTGTAGATTAAACATATTATCTTTTCAACACAATGCCATTATATACAAAATACGCCATTACCTTACACAAGACACTACTAAGATTCTAATACACTCTCTCATCATTTCTCGTCTTGACTATTGCAACTCGCTCCTTGTTGGCCTACCCATCACTCGCCTCTCCCCACTTCAATCCATAATAAATGCCTCCGCCAGACTCATCTTCAATACACATCGTTCAGTGTCGGCAGCTCCTTTTTGTCAATCACTTCACTGGCTTCCCTTAGCCTCCAGAATAAAGTTTAAAATCTTGACCCTAACTTATAAAGCCCTCAACAACAGCGCACCCCCATACATCTCTGCTCTCATCTCCAAATACTCCCCCACACGCCCTCTTCGTTCTGCTAACGACCTTCTTCTTTCTACCACTCTTGTCACCTCCTCTCACTCCCGCCTCCAGGACTTTTCTCGCGCTGCCCCTATTCTCTGGAACTCCTTGCCTCGCTTCACCAGGCTATCCTCCGGCCTTAAATCCTTCAAAACATCATTAAAAACGCACCTCTTTAAAGAAGCCTATAACCTTCCTCCCTAACATGCTCAGCACTACTCTCTCCCTACTGTACCACATACAAACTTCAACCTTTAGATTGTAAGTCTGCGAGTTTCCATCTTGCGCGGTGCTTTAGGGAAAGCGCTATGGACACCGGATTCCAAGCTCAAAGACAGGGCCATCCACTCTTTGCAATGTATGAATCTTTAACTTGTCATTGCCTGTAACTTAACTTATGTATAGCGCTACGGAATATGTTGGCGCGTTACAAATAAACGATAATAATAATAATAATTTGAGATACGACGTTAAGATATTTTATACAGATGTGCACCGTTGACTTATATACAGGATATGCATTATGTCCATTGGAGTAATCTGTTTGCAAACCTCAGCTTTCTATTATTAGTAAGAGTCGATTAAACACAAGAAATAAAACCCACATATAGAAAAAAAAAAGGTACTGCTATACAAAGTTGCGTTGTTAAAATTAAATTGCAGGGGTTTACCTTGAGAAGTCCTAAAAAAAGACAATTTCTAGGAAGATTAAATTGGAACAAATGAGTATAAAAGTCAGCACTGGCACTGCTATAAAATTAGTGTTCAGGGACTCATTGACTAAAAAAAAGAGGAAACTATTTCATAGGTGAAGAGACTGGGCTCATTAGGGCAGTACTACAATATATTTAGTGGATGATTTCTTGGAGTCCTTACAGACTTTTACATTATCTTGCATTGTCCTCTTAAACATCTGTGGACTTTTTCCTTTCACTTGTTATGTGCGCTGTTAAACATATCCAATATTCACCTATCCAGTAGGCATGTCATTGTTATTTCAGCACTCAGCTACCAATAAAGACATGGGAAAAAAATTAATGGATTAGACAATCTTCAGCCAGGCAGAAATATGTAGCGGGCATAGAAAAGAAATCAAAAATATGTTTAGACAGAAAATTGAATATAAAACGAAAATATAAAGGTGATGATAATGTGTGTTTATTTGCTGTGTATGAATATTAAAAATGACAGTATCTGTTGTGTGGGTCTATTCTACAGATACGGCAAATGGATGGAAATATGTAATATGTATTTGTCTGACACTTTTATCGGAGCCTGCTCTGTCTCCCGGGACCGGCTTTTTGCAGTATTGATCACAAAGCATGTGAATTTCAAATGACAAACACATTCTGTGCAAATGATTTCTGTTCTGTTAGACTTTTTTTTTTTTATTAATGTTGAATAGCACATATTTCACATTAGTAATACAAAGTTATAGTGATACAAATAAAGTAATAATTTCTTCAAGACCGAGTAATTTTTTTTTTTTAGGAATTCAATAGGTAATGTAGTGTTCAAATGTAAGCAGACACTGAATTAATGTAAGATAACACAGAAAGGGATACAAGTGTACCAGAATCAGAAGGGCATGTAAGTCAAAAACTCTGTTGGTGTCTTGACACATAATTTATGACCTGTGCAGAAAGCAGGTGAGATTCTGGAATGTTGCTGTTATTTGGATTGGTCTTGGATCTACTAAGTTGATATTAAAAACAAGCTTTTGTGCAAAGTATGTTACTCCAATCCTTCAGAGGAGAAGACAAGGTCATAGCAAACACCGTAATAATCTAAGTGTTCACCCACCAGGTTAAGAAGAGTCCTGTACCAAACATACAGTTCTGAAGAAGCCCTATAGTGGGCGAAACGGGTAGAGAGATTATCACAGTAGGGAGAATTTACTAACAGATTGAGGGTGGTAAAGCATCCCTGATAGCCTGTGTTAACAACCAATCAAGCGTTTCTGCTCATTGTGCAATTTACTAAAGTCCCTACTATACCATTATAGAACGTGAGTTATAATGAAAGGGTTGCGTAATGTGTGAGTTTCCTGCATCTACAGTAAAAGCCCAAGTTTCTAAAAATGTACTAAACACTTATCCTGTTTTTCACTACCCATAATCCTACAGCATCATGTGTTTCAATTCCGTGTTTACTTTATATACAAATTAAATTAAATTGCCAATATCGAGCCATTGACATACAATATACGCTACAAGGTGTTATATTTAGCAGTTTTTGTTTATTATGTATATTTATAAGTAAATATTAGTTTTAGCATTTTATTTTTTATTTAGGCCTCTAAGTATAACCATGGGGCCCCCATGGTCCCTAACATTAACCTGTTACCATATGGGGCTTTAGGGTCACCCTATGGATTTCCATGGTGTACTATCATATAATCATGGGAATACTTATGGACCCCCATAACACCTACACTTAACCAGTTACCATGGGAGTCTCTATGGGCCACCATAGAATACTATTCTATAAATATGGTAGTCCTTATGGACTCTCATGGTACCCAAACCTAACTCCCTATCTCCTGGTGGTACCAAACCTGAGTAAACATCGTAATGATAAGGTTTTCCAAGAGCCCTCCTACATTTCACAATTTAGTATATTGTACTCAAGATGATAGAATAATCCTTAAACTATCCTAAGCATTATAAATGTTAATAAAAGCAATCTGTTTAAGAATATCAACATCCCTTTAATATCTGCCTAGTTATCCTACCTAAAATTGTATAGAAGTGTCAAAAACTAGAAATTATTAACCTGACAAAAGCATTTAAATGACAACCCTTCAGCGAGATCAAAAAGGTTTGTACGAATTACCTACCTAAGTGTCAGAATCTCTGCCTAAAGACTTAAGATTGTGGAACAAGAAAAAGATGGGTAATTTAATCAAGTGATGCTCCAGAGAGATAATTCTTGATAATACTTGAGTTTCATAATCAATTCTGTTGGATAAAGAATCAAAATGATAGTCACTGCGCTTAGTATGTTACAATAAACTTATAAAACCAGGAACAGTATGGCAGAAAATGATCAGGTTTCAGACATTTTAATATAAATAAGTATGTGGATAATTCTGCTGTATTTATATCTGCTAATCTGATCAGATATAAATAAAGTTGATATAGCCAACCATACTATAGTTATTAGCCATCGTGAAAATGGACGGTTTCACATCAGATTAAAACGTTCAACCCTTTAACTTAGAGAGGGACTGCTAAATAAATCTTTAACATAAGAAAATCCTAAAAAAAATCCCCAGATATAACAGTTTTCTAGAGTAACATAAGAACAGTTACTTCAACTTTGCTGAAAGGGTATATTTATAGAGACACTACCAATCTGACTACAATCTAAGAGTTTGTGATAACAGTCACAAAGCACTTTGTTGCATGACAATGTGTGCATTATTTTACACAGTATATTATATAAATACGGCATCCTATTCACTATTCATTTTAGGTGTTTATCCGATACTAATGATGTATTTCTGCTTAAGCCAGCATTCAGTGGTGTATAGAGTAAGCAAAGAAGGCCAAGCTTTATGGCACCATATTTCCACTTGCCGTAGAACAATGTATGCATATACACATATGTCGACATATACATGACATTTTTGTTAGTATACCTGACACATTTGGACAGAGTTTATATATAAACACAGATACAGATCTATCTATCTATCTATCTATCTATCTATCTATCTATCTATATATATATTGTATATATCTATCTATCTATCTATCTATCTATATATTGTATCTATCTATCTATCTATCTATCTATCTATCTATCTATCTATCTATCTATCTATCTATTGTATCTATCTATCTATCTATCTATCTATTGTATCTATCTATCTATCTATCTATCTATCTATCTATCTATCTATCTATCTATCTATCTATATGAAAACCGGAGCATTGCAATATACATATTGGAAAAACATTTCACTTTCAGTTTCTCACTCTCAATAAAATGTTTGTCCATTAAAAAAGTTAACACTGTATACTACAATACTTTGATTATTCATCTGGAATACTAGAAAGTCACAGCTACTTCACTAGATAGACAGACAGACAGATAGATAGATAGATAGATAGATAGATAGATAGATAGATAGATAGATAGATAGATAGATAGATAGATAGATACATAGATAGACAGATAGATAGACAGATAGATAGATAGATAGATAGATAGATAGATAGATAGATAGATAGATAGATAGATGGATAGATAGATAGATAGATAGATAGATAGATAGATAGATAGATAGATAGATAGATAGATAGATAGATACACACCCATAATAAAGAGAAAGGAGGAAAACTGGGGCTTCTATAGCAGCATTATTAATTTACGCTGCCGTAGGTGCGCCCCCACATCCTATTTAATTATTGATAAGCCCCTGCGGCATTGTTTTCGAGGCAGTCAACTACACAAAAAGAGAGTAGGCATGCTCAGACCTAGATGACAACCCAGTAAACAATTATTAAATGTAATTATCTCTCAAGTACAATAACATTTCATTTTGGTGGGTGGGTCATGGAGGCTGACTGAAAGCTTAGATTGCAAACTTAAGTATTATTTTTCTATAGGAAAATGATTTTGTTTAATAACTTTTAGTTGATATAGTTAAGTATTATACCATATTTGGAACCTCTATTATGTTACACCTTTTCCAATTACTGTGCAGTTTTATTAGATTGAGTTGAATAATGAAATCAGAGTGAGCCAGTCTCAAAAGCACAAAAAACATGTTGTTAGAAAACAATTAAGTTCCTAAAAATGAATGTTATGTTATATTCAGTTTAATGTATCATATAATCTAAAATACACATTTTATCCAAAGGGCAATACTGTAGTTATGTAGTTTCTAAGATTTAATTTTAAAATCCTAAGTAGTAGAATTTTTATATAATGAAATCTAAATGTCTCAAACAGTCCAGAAAACCAATTTCTTCCATAAATTCTCAAAACATAGACTGTATAAGCACAACCTGCTCACACTGCTAATTCAACATTTTCACAGCTTGGTGGTCATGACATTCCTAATGAACTGCTCCTTCAGCTTCTTTAAGGCAGCCAATAGTATTGTGGCCGAGATAAATAGTTATAATGGTCTGACTTACAGTAGCATTTCCTCAATCTGCAGTTGGTTTTGACTCACTTGCAGTTCATAACTTTTAGTTCGTGAACGAAAAACATTCTCAGTATACTTATAAAAATGTTATGCTGTTTGTTTGGTCTTGTGCTCTAGTTGACAAAAGTAGAACCATTTCACCATGCTCCATATGCTCCTCCATGTACTTGCCCACAAGACATCACATGACGAGGTTTACATTTAAGGTTGAGAATGACCTGCTATTGACGTACTGTAACTGGCTCCGTACTAAACACCGACCATTTACCACATCCTTAGAGTTCCCGACAATAAATGACTGGAAAACATTACTTGGAGAAGTTAGGCCACAGCCACTTTATTACATTTTATCAACATGACAAACCAACCATTAGTCACTTGACTAACTTACAGGGTTCAGACACCAGAACTTTTGCTCCCCACCCTTAGGACTGAACGGAAAAAAGACCATCACTCCGCCAACTAACCATAAAAAGGGACTGTGTCCAGCCCACCATGGCCAGGCGCTTAAGCCATAGACACACTCAAGCTTCCTCCCTAACTGGGTACATGGCAGCAAAAACGACCCGCCTCAAACTGTGACTAGCAATCATTTAAATATATATCCAACTGATCATGGAGTTGGGTGGCAGTCAGTTTTTTAATAGGTGGTTTTCTGGAGGGCAACGACACCTGAAAGGAAGTGAGGGAGGAGGCTGAGGTCCTCATATAGCTTCTCCCAGCTCCTTCCCAACTTCCTCCTCCTTATTCCCCTCCCTGCCTCGGTCATGCCCCATTTCCTCGATGTCTCCTCCAGGAGTTGTTCTGTATTGGATACAGACTGCACATGGTTCTCCATCAGTGCAAAATTTACCCTTTTAGTATCTCATAGGACAGTTTTCACAACTATGCTAAAGACGTGAACAGAAAGGTAAAGAGACGGCTGCTTCACGCAAAGACAGATGGACGGAAAGAAAAGTCCAATCTGTCTATAATTTTAAATCATAACAAATTTGATTTTCTATTTAAAATTCCATAAATTAGCACACTTAGAAAAAGTAATAACGTTTAACATTCATTTGCTGTCTATATTTCTCAGAGAAATTCTTAATTAACCATTTCAGCTCACTTTTTATATACAAATACTAATTCCCCCCCCCCAAAAAATGTCCAAAAGGCCAAGATTGCAGTATTTACTGCAGAGAACAGCAATTATAATTGCAAAGCAATCTGCTACCAATCTGCTCTCATAAACTGATAATATTGTAGTTGGCTTTAATTTTAATTCAGCCAGCCCATTACTTATTTATATTCTCATATAGTGTATTAAGTTCTCTGTATGCTGTACTCTTTACAGTCTGCATGTATAAACAATATAAAATATGCAAACTAGCAGTTCTTTTCAATAGTATTCTCATTAAAAGGGGTTAGTCGGCAGTATGATTTAGAAGCTGTGACACTTCCATTCAGCCTTCCTGTCACTGCTATGTGCCTATTGACCTTGCCAATGCTGTATAACCTTGATTATACCTTAATATGTACAAATCTCTTTTTCTGCAAGTCAATTAGCTCACACTATCATATCTCGTACCACCACTATGTTAGATATTACTTTAGTAGATAAATGGTTTAACATATTATTTTAATGAGACCAGGTAAAAAAAAAAAAAAAAAAAAAAAGGTCTTTATAGAAATGAAATATAGCTGAGTGAATAAGAACTTATAATTTATTCTGAAGAAACAATTGTAGGGTTGAAGAACTTAATATGCAATTTCACACAAAATGACCTCAAGGCTAGTGATAATAAGTCTAATTTATCATAAACTGTGTGAACATCCAAAAGCTCAAGTTGTTTTATTCCTAATCATCCCTTGACAGATGTAAATGTCTAAATTATATTGGTATCACAATTCCACCATTCTGTTTCCTGACTCAGCAGTAGATGGGCAATCACATCAATTTTGCATGTGTTGACAGATAATTACCTGTGTGTTGTATTGCAGAGGAAATGACTGAGCTAGAATTATGCTAACAAGTTTGCACAGAGTTAAGAACATAGTCGACGGATTGCTTAAAATATTTGAGAAAAAAAAAAAATAATAATATAAATGTTGGAAACAAATCCATCTGTTTACTTCATTTGTCGAATTATATACGGCATGTGTTTTTTTCCAGGGCCTATTCAAGAGCATGACTGAAGCAATTTAAATAATTCAATAATTCTGTTTATACAATAGTCATATTTGCGCATACTGTTAACTGTTTTATTATTATTCTCAGAAAACAGTGTTATTCTATAAAAAATGGCTTAGCAGCAGAAACAATAAATACCCACGATTACAGAACAGAAAAGAACAAACACGAGGTGACAAGAGTCTGCTATTTGCATTTTATTGCAATTTAGTATGAATTCATCAATGGTCTGGAAAATATGCAAAATGAGGGAGAATGGGAGTTGTTGTGAAAGAAGGGAATATGTACAGTACCGACTGCTCGAGGATCGGCAATGCTGAGCGAGTATTGTGGCCTCCGGAGGCTGCGATGGGGTTTATGAAAAAAAATGACAGACTTGTTTTTATTGCATTCAATGTGACCTTGGAAAACAATTTCAAAATAGGTTTGGTATGCCACAAAAGGTAAAGGTTGGTTCCTCTCGACTTTAAGTAATCTGCTGCAGATAAAGAAATATATGCGTAATATTAACAGTTTGCAATCTTGGAAACAAGATCTGACTTTAAGCTCAAAAACAGGGTCCCTATTCTTTTGCAATGTGTTATTTTTGTCTTCGCTGTGTATTTAACCCCTGTATATCGCTACGGAATATGTTGGTTATAAATAAAGGATAATAATAATAATAGTATACATATTTTATAGATGGTGAATATTTTAGAAATCTTAAAACATTATTAGGGTTTACCTCTATATTAGGAGATTTGGGGGTATATTAAATGGGGATAAAACTGCAGATATGCAGGGGAAGCAGAGTTAAAGGCATATTTTCTGGATTATGAATGCATCTGGGGAGAATCATTAGTGTATGAGAACATTTTTTTATCAATATAAACATTAACAAACTCACCCTGATGTTTGCTAAATCTGTTGAGTTTGTAAGGAGTTGCTTTTGTTAGTTAACACCCCTGGATATCTCTGCTAAAATTAGTATAAAGTTCATAATTAATTTTGGCCAATCACAGGCAGCTAATACATTTGAATAACATGTAACAGTCTATAGGCCTCATTCAATTGCAATTTGGCCAATTGAATAGGGCTCTATATAAGCATGTCATATTTTTATTAACAGAAGTTTTTAGTTAGTGAACTTCTATCCAAAAGCAAGGTCTTCACTAACAAAAAGTTCTGTAAAAAAAAGATGCTATGTGCTTATATAGAGCCCTATTCAATTAGCCAAATCGCATTTGAATGGGGCCCTGTGATAGCAGATTGTGCAGGAAGGAATCCTGGGATGTGTAGTCCTCTGCAGCAGGAGGCTGCTGGCTTGAAGGGTAGTAAAGGGTTAACATATGCACCCAAATGCAGTGTTTCTATTGGGAGGCTCACTGTGCCTAAGTTTTATTTTTAAATAAAATAAGTCTGTATGTGTATAGGATGAATCAATGTAATGTGTGTGTCAGACCACCTTTATATAAAAATAATAATCTGCTCTCTGCTAATAAAGTAAGAGGAGTTCAGATAGCAGAGAGTCCCTGTCCTGCTCTGGGCACTGGTGCTTTGCACCTCCTACGCCTGCAGTAGCTCCGTCACTGTTTTTCACAGTAAAATAACATTGAAATATGCAATTTTTAGCTTTAATATGTACAAGTACTATGCTACTGAAAGAGCAGTAGATAAATGGAACAGCCTTCCTGGAAATGGTAAGGTTTAATATAGTTATTTAATAAATCAAGCCTGGGATAAACATAAGGCTATTCTGAAGCTTAATTAATCCAAATTGTTCTTATCTACCATCAAATCTATGTTTTTATGTCTCTTTGAATGCAAAGGAGGCTGCCATCTGCACCAATGAAAATGTATTAAATAAAACGCAATTGAGACAAATGGAAATCTCATTAGTTTACAAGGGCATAGCATACTAAAAAAGAAACTAAAAGAAACCGCTCAATAAAATATATTAAATGTCACAATTAGGAATAATTGGATATAAATGTTAAATATTTAGGCTGTACTTGATGTATTTATTTATTTATTTCCCTTATCAATAACATGTTGCCCATTATCAAATTAATTATTCAAAAGACTACAGAGGTCCAACAAGCAATGTGTTTTAATGGTACACACATGACATAGGAGAGATTAATGCAGATTGTTGTTTGATAATTGATAACATTTACAAGATTACTTTACTTATCTACTATAACTACTCCCTCTGGTCATGTGGATGTTGCATTGACATGTCATGGTACTAATAATAAGTTACTAACAACACATGTTATTAGGTTGCTGGTTAATGTTTACTAGTGAAATTGTTAATAAACAACATGTTGTCAACAGTGTAAGGTGTAATCACATTGCCCTTAGGGAAAAAATCATTGTCCAAATTACATTGGAGAAGATAATTACTTCCCAGCATGCTATAGTTACAAGTTAAGGTGATTGGCTTCAGCTACAGTAACAAATTATTTGTCAAGTTGGTCAAAAGGTTACCATGTCAATAAATAAGAATACTTGGATGCCCTAAAGGAGTCTTTATGGGAATCTTCCAACATGATGTGATCCTATGTGTCCATGAGATGCTTAGTAAGTGTAATTTGTTTATATGGCTTGATATATATTTTTTATTTAACTGACCAGTGTTATAGACCAGTCATAAATACAATAACTATGTAATAATTTATAAATGCAATATTCAAGAATATATTCATTTTCAAAGATTAGAGTATCTGTCTTATGTTTCCTTCTGATAAGGGGCCTCATTCATTTGCAATTTGGCCAATTGAATAGGGCTCTATATAAGCACAGAGCATATTTTTTTAAATACGTTTTTAGTTAGGCCCTCATTCAATTGCAATTTGGCCAATTGAATAGGGCTCTAAATAAGCACATAACATATTTTTTTTAAAGAAGTTTTTAATTAGTAAACATCTATCCAAAAGCAAGCTTTTGACTAACTAAAAACTAATTTAATAAAAATAAGCTATGTGCTTATTTAGAGCCTTATTCAACTGGCCAAATCACAATTGAACGAGGCCCCTATTGAAGACCTTGCTTTTGGATAGAAGATCACCAACTAAAAACGTATGTAAAAAAAATATGCGCTGTGCTTATATAGAGCCCCATTCAATTGGCCAAATCACAATTGAATAAGGCCCAAGGTCTTTAAGGGAGTTTGTGGTAGTCTAGAGAGTTTTAAGAACAGATATAATTAAGACAATAACCAATCATTGATAGTCTGCCCCAACAGCAAAAGTTATTTTCAAAGGGAAGCCTCTAACACAATATCCCACCCAATCAAGATCATTGTTTTGGTGGTACACATAGGGCCTCATTCAATTGCGATTTGGCCAATTGAATAGGGCTCTATATAAGCACAGGGCATATCTTTTTTACAGAAATGTTTAGTTAGTGAAGACCTTGCTTTTGGATAGAAGTTCACTAACTAAAAACTTCTATAAAAAAATATACCATGTGCTTATATAGAGCCCTATTCAATTGGCCAAATCGCAATTGAATGAGGTCTGAACATTTAGCAGCTTCCCAGTAGACAAAGCCACCAAGCCCCATTGGCCTTATAGCTGGTGGATATCATCAGCAGCTGAGTTTAAACTTTGCCAGTCATTTTAATATTGATTATGAACTATATTAATGAGCAATCTAACATCTAACTCACTTTTCTATGGCACTACAGTGTCCCTTTAAGTATGTTAACAAATAAAGGGCTTGGTGTTATGCCGCAGATAAGCCACCTTAAAACAGACTGATATAAAACATATGCTTTTCTTAGATACATATCACTTTCACATTTTTGCATTTTCTAGATTGTTTGCTCCTCCCCAGCATCCTAGTTTCACTGCATACGTTTGTATCATTATTGGTGCGAAATACACTTTGGCCTAAGCAGAATTGACATTTTATGAATAAATCTGTAATTTTCCTGTCTTTGTCTTTATCAAAATGATAGCTGATAACAAAAACCTTATCCAAGAGTAATTTTTACAAAATCTTCCCGCAATAAGGACATAATAATAAACTCAGTGAAAAAAAAAGCAACTTTCTATATATATACAGGTGGTCCCCAACTTACAGACGACCCATACTTAAGAACGGGCTCCCAAGGCTTTGATTTGAAAGAAAGAGTTGTTTCTGTAATTTATTACCACAGTACATAGACACTATTATTACAATATGACACCGTATTATTATTAAGATATATGCAACATTATAGTTTTGTTATTAGTATTATTATTTGCCAAGGAAATCCATTTAAAAGAGGTTCTCAGGAATGTATCTCGTCCTTAACCCTGGGACCTACTGTATTTCTTATTAAAAATAATTTATTTTAAAAATAAAATTAATGTAAAAGTTGTTTATACTGAATTTTAGTACTCATGTTATCACATTGCTAAAGAGTTTAAGCAACCCTTTAAGACGATTTGTATTACTGCAAACTCCAATCTCACAAGACAATGGTCACACATTTTTGACATTGGCATTAATACTCTTCTATGGTTCATTCGTACTTTACAATAAATGAATATGATTCGAAACCCATTGCTCAATCATTTTACCCCTTTTCGGGACAATGTACCAAAGAATTCTAGTATCTGTGGTTATAGTAAGTGCCATTTATCTTGTGACACATGAACGATTCTTCTCTTCGGTCAAATGGCCGTTTAATATGGAGTAGTCTTTACGTCTGCTTAGCTATTCCCACTCTGAAGAATGGATCGCAGTATTTGCATTTCTCTTCCTTACAGCAGTAGCTGGTTTCGGGAATGTCTCCTAGTTCACTGTCAGAATCATTTATCAAAGTCTGAAAGGCTGCTGCAAAAAAAAACAGCTCTATAAAAAATGTACTTATTCCGGATCAACCTGGTACTGTTTTAGGCATCATTATTAAAATAAAAAGTTGACTGATAAATAGCCTGTAGAATATTTGAATTTTAAAGTATATCTTGTAGCGGGAGCATAATTCTAGTTCACAACTATTTTCCGTATTTACATTATAAGAGTTTGTATTTGACGTTTGTTGAGAAAAACATATCAAGTTGAACCTCTCATACATAAAAGTGCAAAGATTTCATCACATGCTAAAATGAGACTGTCAGGGAGAATCTTTATATGTGTCATTTTTCAAAATCTCTTCCAAAGCAGATTTATTTTATATCAAAACCAAATATTTAAATCTCTTTTGCATCATAAGGTTTATGAACATGAAAAAATCCAATGTAAGATGTAATGCAAGTGAAAAATGGGATGGAAAACGGAGGAAAAAAGACTGCTTTGGATTATTTTTTTCTAAGTAAACCTAGTATTGCAAAACTCTCAATATTTCTAATGACCAAAAGGTGGAAAAGAGGATGTTGTCCTTAAATGTTGGAGTTTCCTTGATAAAAAGGGATATCTGAGAGATAAGAGAGAAAGGCATGGTCCCACCAATAATTGGACAGTTGGCAGGTATGCTAGGGCAGTGGTCCTCAAACCTCTCCTCGAGACCCACCAGACAGCCCATGATTGTGGTGTGAACACAGTAGGAGCAATTAGTGTTCAACATACTCTAATTGCCTCATCTGTATTCAGACAGTGTAAAACCAAAATCATGACCTGTCTAGTGAGTCTTGAGGAGACGTTTGAGAACCACATTGTTAGAGTATGGGTCTAAGACAAGTAAAAGATAGGAAATACAACGTATTTGTGTAGTTTTATTGTTTTAATAAACTGTGAGGTTATGATAGCATGAACGGGTTACCTAGGAAATATATTACTAATATATATAATAAAGTGGAGTTGGCTGCCATTGGCTTGTTGCGTCTACTGCCATTGTTGTACTTCATACCTTCATTTACTGGTTGAATTTGTGTTATTGTGTTATTATAAACGCAACTTTATATCTTAGACTCATTTCCAATGAAAATGGCAGTTAAATTTGTACAGTTACGTTTTTTAACATAAATGAGATTTTGTAAGTATCTCTCTGCTAAATAATATCATTTTACTACATATTTTACTTTGTTTCTAAACCATAGGAATTAATGTAATTTATCATAGTAAAGGTTTTAACAATAGTCATATTTCTGAGATGAATATCAAACTGGATTTTTGATTATTTTGAATTTAGCAATGTTCTCTTTCTCACTTAAAACATAGTGGAGTACATTTATCAGGTGGGGATAAATAAAAGTGGTGTCTCTATTGTTTTCTATTGGAGCTATTTATTAAACAGAGTTAAAGTTTGTCTTTGCTTGATTAAGAGCTTCCACAGGAAACATAGGAAGTTGAAGTACCGTATTGGCCCGAATATAAGCCGCACTTTTTTCCTGATTTCCAAGGTTGGAAATTACAGGTGCGGCTTATATTCGCGACCGTAAAATGTTTTGCCGATTTGGGGGCGTGACTAGCAGCTGCAATGAGAAGACCATGGAGCCGGCGCGCCGCAGCTATGTAGAGGGCGTCCACTAGCCTCAAATCAATTGCTGGGGATCCCCAAAACAACCCCCAGCCCAGTTATAGCGCACTGGAGGGTAGATCCACCTCCAAACAAGAACTGGGGCCTGGCTGAGCCACTTGTTAGGTGCGGCCGCCATCTTGAATCAGGGCCTCTGTGGTCCTGCGTGCTTCCCCCGGCGAATACCTCAGACCCAGAGCCAAGCAGAGGGAGGAGAGGAGAGACGGCGACAGGAGCTGCAGCCTCCGTCAGAGACCCGGCTGAGAACCACCGGAGACTCAACTGGCATCCATTAGAGCTCTGCAGCCTGAAATACTCGGAGGCCTGGATCCAGGCCCTGGATTCATCTCCAGACCGCAGAAAGACATAGGATCAGCATCCTGGTAAGGACATTGTCCCTAGAGGCAAGCGTGAGACCCTGGGGGAAAGAGTACAGAAGAGGAGAAATGGCAGACAGCAAAGGGGGCAAAGCACAGAGGATTTATTTTTGATATCTACCCCAAAAAGGGCCCGGGGGGGGAGTTACTATAGTCAAGTTGCAGCTTATATTCGGATATTATGTTTTTTTGTTTTTTCCCCTTGAATTTCATAGGTGCGGCTTATATGCGGGTGCGGCTTATATTCGGGCCAATACGGTATTTCTTTATGTTTTAACACAGATTATCCCAACTTTTATCCTGGCTTGATAAATATACCCCATTGTATACCACCAGCATGGTGACTCAGGTTGATGCTCTTTATATTGGTGGTGCAAGTGGTGCGTATGGGGACCCGGCGATGCCACGAGACTAGCAATCTCTTTATGCTTCCAGTGATGGGCTGTGCAAGATGTCATGCCTGCTCCCGACTAAGTTTTTGGGCTTCTGATTGGGGCAAATTATGTTGCGCCATAGCCCTACATTCACTAGCTATGCCCCTGCATTTCGCCATTGTTTAAATAACTAGGTACACTCTTGAGACAGGCAATGTAATTTCTTACATACATAATAATAATCCACTCCACATCCTTCTCATGATATTTACATATCATTATTTTCTGTGTTTGGTTGCTCTGAGCGAGCTACAGCCTTTGGTTATGTCCCAGTAGGGTTTTGTCCACCCAGAAACATAACTTTACATGAGAATAATGGCGTTACCCAATAGGTATTGGCAGTGGCCTGAGGAACCTGGTTGGACATATCAGTAATGGCAATTAACCTGTGGACTTTCACAATTTTCAAGTTTAAAGTAAAAGATCCATGCCTTGATATTTATTTCATTTACTTTATTAGTAGATTTAATAGGTGAATACTTTAACTCAAAATAATATATAAAACTATGGTAGCACATTGTTTATTCTGATTAATTTTAGTGCCTCTCAAATAGGCAGAAGTTCAGATTTGTCAAAATATTTCTGACATCTAATAGTTAAATAGTGAAAGTTTTGGGGCATAGATTTTCATTTCATATTAATTTAGAGAAAAAAGAAATTAAATTCTGTTAATAATAATTGTAGGAGTAAAGATTCACTGAAAAAAATAAATATGTTGGTACAAAAAGTTAAGATGAAATGTCACTTGCGAAACACTGCAGATGGTGGTGACATAATTTCAAGAAAAAGTGAAAAACAGAATAAGGAATGAAAGAATGAAGAGGTTGCTAAACTGTAGACAACGGCCCAGAAATATAAGCCAAGAGAAAAATTAGCAGCCTTATTAAATTGCGATTCGGCCAATTGAATAAGGCTCTTTAAGCACAGAGCATATTTTTTTACAGAAGTTTTTAGTTAGTGAACTTCTATCCAAAAACAAGGTCTTTACTAACTAAAAACTTCTGTAAAAAAATATGCTCTGTGCTTATATAGAGCCCTATTCAATTGGCCAAATCGCATTTGAATGAGGCCCTTAGAACAGCAATAGTCCTTATTCAATGGCATATGAAGCAAGTATGATTTGGTTTAATTCTACATCTTCTGAGCATAGTGAAGATTGCTTTCCAACAAACCAAATAAAGGATAGCTAGAGTAAGATTATATTAAGACAGAGTGTTAGAAACATGTTATATGAAAATGTAAAATACAAAAATGTCAATAATAAGAAAGCTAACAGAACATGAAAAAGTACAGATCAGACTCAAAGATATACAGCCTTATTAAATTGCGATATGGCCAATTAAATAGGGCTCTATTTAAGCACAGAGCATATTTTTTTTACAGAAGTTTTTCTTCTATCCAAAAGCAAGGTCATCACTAACGAAAAACTTCTGTAAAAAAATATGCTATGTGCTTATATAGAGCCCTATTCAATTGGCCAAATCGCATTTGAATGAGGCCCAAAGTTTTTACTTTTTTATTGTAATTATACATGTCCATATTTACCAAGGTGGTTGATTAAACACACAAAGATCAGACGTTATTTTTGAGGCTACATATAAAAAACTAAATTATATTTCACCAATTTTGATTAATACCATGTGGAGAAAGATGATAAATTAAATGAATGTACATTATCCACCTATAAATTTTGTGATTGTGTTAATAAATGGCAATTGAAGGCATTTTCTTCCTTGTTGCTTCTGAAAGATAGCATTTGATAATGTTCAACAGTGTGTATTTTTTTTTTTTGTACTTTTTTTAAATGGAAGGTCCTGTAGCAAAATATACTGTTTTTAATGTATAGCTGTCTTTTGGGGGTTTGTCCCTGTTAGCCAATGTGCAGCAATACAGCTGTATGCGTCATAAGTGTCTGCCAATGAGATCTAGAGGCATTTCCTGTTAGTTTCCAATAAGTATTTGCTTTTTTTAAATGCACAATAGAAAAAAATACATTCCATGTCCCTTTAATTGCTCTAAAGTAGAAGGTTTGGGCCCTCATTCAATTGCAATTTGGCCAATTGAATAGGGGTCTAAATAAGCACATAACATATATTTTTTAAATACGTTTTTAGTTAGTAAGCATCTAGCCAAAAGCAAGATTTTCACTAACTAAAAACTTATTTTAAAAATATATGCTATGTGCTTATTTAGGGCCCTATTCAATTGGCCAAATCGCAATTGAATGAGGGCCTAGGTATATAACTGTCTTAAATACTTGTTATTCAATTAACAATGGCACATTTGGGACATTGTGAGTGCAACTGTGAATTAATGCAGTGTGAATGAAATAGCTTATCTCAATAGGATATCTTAGGTAAGATACAAGATATGGGCCACATTCAATTGGAAGCCTGCAACTCGATCGCAGACGGCCATATGTCTGCAGGTGTGCTGTGGGCTCCTGTTCGTCTCCAATTGTGATGCTATTCAATTCTTCAAGCCCGCAAGTTACTGTCCCAAAGCCGAAACCGTAAACCATGCACTGGTTCGGAGCACTTCAGGGAGGGAACATGATCAATTAAGCAAGCCCGTAACCGCCCATTTCGAATCAGCCAATAGAAAATGAGACTGTCATTATTACATGTCAATCAATTAGGTTCGGGGGTCCGATATGCAATCAGACTCGCAAACCTGCAAAAAAAAGAATTATGAAAATGAATGCCAATACTGGTCTAGTCCATATGGGTGGCCCGATATTTATGAGCTCATTTACACCCGAGATCATTTAGCCACAAAATAAAATATATTAAAGTAAATGTAATTTCCTGCCGATTTGCGAGTTTGAGACTGTTGTGCAAGTAATTCTAATGTCTGTCATCGCTTTCCGTTATTTACAGCGCAGTATTGATTTTGTATTTGTATTTACAGTGCTACGAATAGGTGCTTAACCCCCTTCCGGGTACTCTCTAGCACTCGTTGGAGTTTCTCCTTCTTTTACTGTGTGAAAATATTTGCGAGCTTGGGGAAACTGAGCAATTGAATTGCGATTTGCGATTTTATCCTAGCGAAAGTGAAATATCAAAGGCTTCTGGAGGCTGTAAGTTACGAGTTTAACCATCACCATTATTTCAAGCACGTAACTCGGAAGCCGTTCGGAGCCCGTAAAAAACATCAATTAAATAGCAAATTAGTTTGCAACCTCACTTACGGGCTCCTGGATCGCCCGAAAGCACAATTGAATATGGCTCTAAGTGACTGCCAGCTATTGCATGCTACTGTTATGCAAAATCGACACAAATACAAACACTCAAAAATGAATCATTAGGGCAAAATCCCTACACTAAGTACCAACTGGAGAATATTAAGAATATGCAATATTTGTCTTATACACGTGGAGTGTGGATTTACAGAAGAGATTATCCACTTCCTAAGCCAACTTTTCCATGGCTCTGCACACACTGTAATTTACTTCTCACATATCTCCTTCATTGGCAAACATTCACTGTCTCTCTGCCCCTCTAAGCAGGGAATATGACCAAGCATTTATCTATACCACCATCAAATCCATGTATTGGGATGATATGTTGACAATAAAGTATTTGCTACTCACCATTTCTAAAGACTTGCAATGTGTTGCCCCCATCAGTGAATACATTACTCCAGTCTGACATTGCACCCAAGGTGATGGGCATCATGCACGACAAGTGCCACTCTCCATGTTGTCTATGAGATACACACATATACAGTATATATACATACATATATATATATATATATATATATATATATATATCTATATATACACACACACAGGCCCCTATTTAATTGTCCAAAACGCAATTACTTGAGCCTGTAATAGAGACCATAAATGTTACTAATATTTAATTAGCTACATTTTGCTACTCACAATCGAATTGCAAGTTACAGGCTCAAATACACTGCTGTTGTCAAAAACGTAACTCCATCCTATCTCGTCCTTTGATGTTTTAAGCCCGTAGATGTTACCAATGCTAAAGACGCAAAATCCATATTCAATTACAACAATTCAACAAGCCCGCAATTACCTTCAAACCTGTAAATTGAAAATGTAGAAAAAAATTATATGAGTATTAGATAAGACCCGCAAGTGGGTTACACTGTAAAAGCAAATAAACACACAATACTGGCCTTAAAAATACTGGGAAAGAGACGAAAGACAGTAGAATCAATTGCACTACAGTCTCAATCTCGCAAATCTGCAAAAACATTATTCATTTTTTTATGTTTTATTTTATTCCCGGAAATCAAGGAGGTAATACATATCATGGAACCTACATGGACTAGAACAGTTGATTCATAGATTTTTATTGATTTCTACATTGCTGGATTGTGAGTACGATCGCGTATCGGACTTCTAAACACTAATTGATTGTAGTTTAAACTCCATGTTTTACTGACATCATGATGACGGTCTCATTTACAATTGGCTCTGTCTAAATTATAGCTTACGGGCTTGCTTAAGTGATCATGATCATGCCCTGAAATGCTACGTACGGGTTCATGGTTTGCGTGTTGGGGCTGTGACCCTTTACTTATGAACTTGAGTCAATTTATACCTATATATGTAAAAAAAATGTCCAACCCGCAGACAAATGGTCAGCATGAAGGTAATTATGGGCTTGGAATTAAATGGGGACCATAGTCTGCATACAACAGAAAATAATGATTATCGATCATTCCCGACAGGATTCTTGGATTTCTATTTCCATTTCCTGTAAATAGTAGTGGAGCAACAGTAAGAATAAATAAAACTCAGGGCCTCATTCATTTAAGATCTGGCCAATGGAGTAGGGCGCTAAATAAGCACATTGCACACTTTTTTTAAAGAAGTTTTTAGTTAGTGAAGACCTTGCTTTTGGATAGAAGTTCACTAACTAAAAACGTATTTAAAGAAAATATGCTCTGTGCTTATATAGAGCCCTATTCAATCGGCTAAATCACAATTAAATGAGGTCCCTAGGAGTCCTTGCAAAGAGGCAGCCAGTCAGAAAAGAAGGTGAATTTAGGAATATTCTCAAAGAACCCGCATTAACAGCCTTATTAAATTTCGATTCGGTCAATTGAATAGGGAAGTTTTTAATTAGTGAACTTTTATCCAAAAGCAAGGTCTTCACTAACTAAAAACTTCTGTAAAAAAAATATGCTATGTGCTTATATAGAGCCCTATTCAATTTGCTGAATCACAATTTAATATGGCCGTTAATGTCTGAGGGCCTCATTCAATTGTGATTTAGCCAATTGAATAGGGCTCTTTATAAGCACACAGCATATTTTTCTTACAGAAGTTTTTAGTTAGTGAAGACCTTGCTTTGGGATAGAAATTCACTAACTAAAAACTTCTGTAAAAAAAAAAATGCTCTGTGCTTATATAGAGCCCTATTCAATTGCCCAAATCGCAATTGAATGAGCCCCTGAGACCATTACATTTTAACTAAAATCCTGCAACTTTTATTCAAGCTCAGAAAATTCTACTTTCTACGAATCACTGCAATCCACATCTTTTTCTACAAAACTAACATCAATGAATACATGATTTGCACAAATACAAATAACGCTGTACGTCTTTCAACTAAAATTCTGTACTAGCAATGGTTGGAAAGTATTCCAAATTCTTCTCTACAATTAATGTACTTGCAAAATGCTCCAACACATTGTACATATTATAATGTACCTTGTTGAACAATAGCTCAAATGAAAGGAACAACATCTGCGAACATGATCCACTCTCAAGAAAAATGTACCTCCCTTTGAAATTATCGGTACTCCTTTTTTTTAAATAAAAGTAATTTGCCATACTTTAATATGTTATAGCGTAGGTAATTTATAGTGGGAGAATACTGGCATGAAATTGTGCATTTTGTTTTTCATAATTTGAGTGATTAAATAGCAAAATTCTGCCTTTACAAGTAAATAACTATTGTATAAATTACTGTTTGAAATGGCTCCATCAATCAGCACCGCAGGACACGTACAGAAGCAGTTCTAAAAAGCACTTCATTATTACCGTGTACCATATATATGCTGACTCATTGCAAACATTATGGCATTATATTTGGCATGCATAAAAGGTATGAGCCTGCTTCAAAACATCACTTTCAATCAGTTGTTGAATAAATTAAAGCTCAGACAACATGTTAGTCACTTAGATGCAATGTTCGCAGACTTTCATGTTTTAAAAATTAAACGTTCACTCCAAGCAGTTCTTTGGTATTGCTATAATCAATGTAATGTTTTCTATTCATGGCTGAAGTCAACAGTGGCTGCCTGGAAATGCAATCCCTTTTTATATGCTGAGGTTTTTTTTATGTGCTGTGGTAAGCAATACATTTTACTGCTCTTGTAAATAAATGTGCCGTTCTTAATTTATGGTAAAAACAATTAGTTTATTTCACACAGTGACCAAATATCCATTCCTTAACCCAAGCTGTGCCGGGGGGGACAGAGACAAATGTTTGTTTGTTTTTTTCAAATATATTGCAGGTATCTAGGAGGAAAGAGGCTAAATAATAAGGGCCTCATTCAATTGCGATATGGCCAATTGAATAGGGCTCTAAAATTAGCGCATAGCATATTTAAAAAAAAAAAGTTTTTAGTTAGTGAAGATCTTGCTTTTGGATAGAAGTTCACTAACTAAAAACTTCTTTAAAAAATATATGCTATGTGCTTATTCAGAGCCCTATTCAATTGAACAAATCACAATTGAATGAGGCCCTTAGTCAATATTTTGTGCTTAGTGGATCAACACCAGGCAATATTTTAATACCTGTAGCAATAGAGGTTCTCCGATATGATAGGCCTTATACCACTACAATATTTTTTATCAATGGTACCTACATTGGACTAGGTTGCATTGAGGGGCCTCATTCAATTGTGATTTGGCCAATTGAATAGGGCTCAATATAAGCTCATAGCATATTTTTTTTACAGAAGTTTTTAGTTAGTGAACCTAACTATAAGCTAACTATAAACTTTTGTAAAAAATATGCTATGTGCTTATATAGAGTCCTATTCAATTGGCCAATTAGCAATTGAATGGGGCCCTTACTAAGCATTTCAGGGGTTGCAATGTGCAATGTTGTGACCAATGCTCCATATAGAAAAAAATGTAATTGCGACCTATCACAGCCTAGCACACTCAATTGCAGCTTAGCAAATATTTCCTATAATATAAAGAAGACATGCTATGTGTATTTTCCTTTTCAGTAGTTGTTTCTAGTGGTCCAGTGGTTAGGATTTGGTGCTTTCACCAATGCGGCCTGGGTTCGATTCCAGTTAGGTAATCAAGAGGTCACACCACCTTGAAGCCATGCAGATTAATACTTGGATGGGAGACCACCCAGGAATACCAGGAGTTGTATGCTGTGGCCCACTAGAGAAGTAGCTGTCAACCCACTCCAGTAGCTCTGCCATGAATACCAAGTGGGTCAGCATGGTGTGTTGCGGTCCATGAGAGTTGGATGCAGCTGCTCGACGCAAATAAACAGTTGTTTCTAACACTAGTGCTCATTGGCTGCCAATAGGCCACCTTTTATAAATATCCTTACTTAGTTGTTCATTTAAAATTACAGAGCCATGCCTGTTAGGAGAAAAAAGCATGGATTACAATTAATAGTTTTGGTCAGTGTTTATGTAGTGGGCTTTTTGATAGTATCAGCTGGTAGGGCTATATATATATATATATATATATATATATATATATATATATATATATGTACAGTAGTGCAAAATGTGGATTAATTAGGTTAAAATTTAGTTAGTATCTAAACTTTTTTCCAAGGAAAGTATTAGTATATTTTCCACCACCTGCAAAGCTTTGAAGAACATTATATTTCCTCTACAGAGATGGCACATGATAAATCACACAAAGTGTCTGCATCACACCCTGAAGCTGATGAGAGACAGAGTTTGCTGGACTCTGTAAGATCCACTTTTCTAATGGATTTTGCCACATGAAACAACTCTCTAGTTAACCTTATTGTGTATGCAACTTATTCTGCGACCAATTAGGGGCTATGAATTAAAATTCTCAACCAATGATAAAAATATTAATATCTTTCTTCATGATTTTCAGGTCTCTATTTGGCAATATACAGCAGCTGTTGGAAAGTTTAACTCTATTTATGGCTACTTTGTGTCCTTTTGATAATTACTCTCCGGAATTCCTAATATATTAATCTAGGAACAACAAAGGGGTTTGTGTGATATATGTGGGATTATTATGTTATTGTTCGGTCATTCAATCATGACCGACTCTCTGTGACCCAATGGCCTGCAGCAGATCAGGAAAAGCTCAAATCTGATTGTGCTTATCCCTAAGGGTTTCTTGGTAAAGTCACTGGAGTGGGTTACCAGTTCCTTCTCCAGTGGACCATGATTTGGCTGACCTCTCTGATATGACCTGCCCATCTTGGTATCGCTCACAGCTTCATTGAATTACACAAGTCCCTTCACCATGCCAAGGTATTGACCCAGAAGGGGAAGGTGGAATACCATGATAAAATGTTACACCTCTTTTTGTTCAGCCACTTCACTTTTGAATATAAGAAATTCAATTTAGCTTCCAAGGCATTGCATTAATACAGTAGATTTAAGGGGTGATTTAAGGGTCCTCACATAAATAAATTATGCTTTCTGCAATATTTAAAGTTGTCAATCACTTCCTTTTAACCTATTTAAATTTCACAGACACTAGTTACATTTTTTTCTGTGTCTAACTGTCTTTGTAATAGTAGCAGCTTGGACTATGGTTTTTTGGCTTCCAATTCCTTAGAACCCCGGTGCATATCAATTACAAGTTACCAATGGATACACGTCTTAGAGATTTTTAAATAGTCACACATAACTCAAAGATTCTGAATTTAAGAAATGATTAATTCCTGAATAAGGAAGACATGGCATTCAAGTAATGCTAAATCATAAAGTTCACTGCATGATATTCAAGTACATTTCCATGTCTCATTCTCAGTAGTACCGAGGAATACTTTGAAAGGGTTAAAAATGAAAGAAATACTCTCAGCTTTTCTTGTCTCAAAATCATATGGTATATTACATATTTTTACTGCTTTAAAAGGGTTTGCTCATCTCACTTTGTTAAAGGTGACCTGAAATGTCAAGCCATTGATCCAAAATTGCTTTTTCACTCTTTTCTATTTCCCCAGCAAATGGTAACTTCAGGATTATTAAAGTAATAAAATTGTTGATTACCCAAAGGAATCACTAGAAAGGAAACCATTAGACTCTGTACAATATGAATACAAAGTATTCCTCTGTATTTCTAACTATATTAATATGGTAGCTATCCATTATTTTTAGTTTAGCATCTGTTCTCCCTGTTAATAAACAGCTGATCTATATGTAACAGTATATTAAAAATAATAGTGTTGTCTGATATGTTTTGTAGGACAAATCAGCCAACCTTAGAGAAACCTGATATTTCTATTCCTAGAGTAATTTGCTTAACATTTGTAATATAAAAATGTTGAGTAGTAAATGACCATGAGATTTTTGCATTATCATTTCATGTCTTATTTCACGAACTCTTACACAGGGTTACTAGTGTATGACAAATATGTACTTATCAGGGTTTAAAACTAAAGGTTTTATTTCTTTACTGTATTTGTACTCAAGGTTTTTTGGTCAAGCATCAGCAATTGCTTTGTAGGACTCATTAATCGAAACCCCGAAGTATACTGTACTTTACAAGCAAGGGTGAAAGTGGAGATAAGCAGGAATTACATTTTTTTTTTCTTTGGGAGCAATTTATAAAGTCAAGTCGGGATACAATTTAACTTTTTATTAATAAACTAGAATATTGCCCGTCAAAAAATTACGGCAACAAAATTGTAAGTGAGCTAATGCTGTTTGGTGTATGGTAATCAAATAAATAATACATTACAAAATGGATATACTTTACCTATTTGGTAGTAATATATGCAGAAAACATTGTGTTGAAGAGCTAACAATCTGTTTTGATGTTGCCGCAGCATCTAATGTGTGTTTTGAGTGTTGTGGAGCTGCTGTGTCAGCAATGTGTGCAGTGTGTAGTGAAAATAGTGTGCGTGCGCGAGGAAAATCCGTTAGTGTACCTGTGTACTTCCGCATTGTGTAAGTTAGTGTTGTAAAATGGTGCCTACTGTGTGGCTGATTTTGTGTCCTTGTTCTTGTACCGCGTACAGCTTTTTTGAAAAATCTGTATGTGTTTTGTCGTGTTTTCTCTCGCTTCAGGGATTTTCGGGTGTCTAAACTCTTTAATTTCTACCTAAATTGACTTGTAACTTCACTTTTGGAGGTCCTGGGTGCCCCCCTTGCTGTGGGTAAGCGTTTTATGTGTTTGTTGTGTGTATTTTTTGTGTTTTTAGTGTTTTTGTGTGCGTAGGTTTCGGCCGCTAATGTCGTATATTTGCGAGGTCGTAGTATTTTTGTTTGTAAGTGGCGTGGCTCGTATTTGTGGATGCTAAGTCCTTAAATGTTGAGGTCGCGGTGGGAGCCTCCACCTCCGCAAATGCGACCCCTCGCTTTGCGAGGGTCAGCATTTGCAGCCATAAAGTCCGCGGTTGCTGGCAAGGAGCACCTTTGGCGCTCCTTGCCAGCAACTCCGCAGCGTTAGCAACAACTTTTGTCAACCCGCACTGTTGACAACTATATATGTGATAGCAGCTATAGAAAACATTGGAAATGGGGGTATTTTACTGCAATTTTTTAATCCCTACTTTTACCCTGCTTGATAAAAATAACACATAGGCTCAATTAGTCTACCCCGTATATCTAGAAAGACTGTTTAATAAATCCTTAGGATAGGATAGATAAAATGATGGCATGGTACCAACATGTAGATCATTAGTAAGACTAAGAAAGAATATTAAAATAAAAAGTTCCTTGAAAGACTACTAAAATAATGAATTGATAAAGCATAACAAAAAAGATGTAAAATATTAATATGAAACATACATACAATATTAGGCTCATCTAGTGTTCTCATTCTATTCATCTAAACAGTTCAGCATGATTAATTATTTGGATATCTATCTGGTAGACCTTGGGTAGACCAAGGATGGCCCTGTTGGATGTTCACATCAATGCCTCGTGGCCTAATCAGTCTGTTATGACTCACAGAATGAATAGGTCACAAGGGAGACCTAGGAAAGATGGGTCTACTCCTGTGGGTCATTACTCGGCCTCCTAAACACTGACAGGTGATGGGTCTCAGCCAATCCTCATCTAGTGAGTGCTTTAAGATTTGGCTAAGACCAGCCCAAAGTGCCAGATATAAGACTCTGCTCCTGCTGCACGTCTGTGTCTTTCTTGGTTCACTTCTGCAGTTGATGTGTCCTTTGCTGCTGCTTCAGTTCCTGTCTGACTGGAGTTCTGCCTGTGACCAGCACTGTTGCTTCTGTTACTTTCTGGCAAGAGTTCTACCTATACCATCCATTCTGCTCTGTTCTAGATATCGCTGGTGCTGGTTTCTGCCTCAACAATCAGTCTGCTTCTGAGGACAACTATTTCCACTTTCTGCTGCTGTAAGCTTGCCAGTTTTATAAACATGCAACCTCTCTAATTTAACCACATAGTAAATTATGACTGTCGATGTTTTTTTTCTCTGCATGTAAACAAAATGTTTTAAGATGTTCTAAACTTATTTAGAAGCCCCTCCCCCCACCCCAATTTCATTTACAGTGAAAATCACATGCCAGCAACTCAGCCAGTAACAGGACACATCCTGGGATGTCCTCTCTCTTTTGGTCTTGATGATTGGCTTGAAAATCTATCTCACTGTAAATAACTGCAGGCAACACGTGAAGAAAACTGTTGGACCTGATTGTCTTCTACCTATAAAGAGTATATAAAGAGTTAAGCATGTTTATTATCTTTATTAGTAGTGTACATACTCTTCTCATTTTTTTTTCCATATTTTGCTGATACCATAGAAAAAAAAACAATTCTTAGAATTGCAAAAAGCTAAGGAATACAAGGGAAAGACTCAACAATAATATAAGACTGGTTAAATAGAAATGGTAGTTTTGAAGGAAAAAAAACTGTCAGGCTACAGTTGCCAAGTAATTCTTATCTGTTGCCAAATCCCATGTTTCTATTCTCTATAAAGATAGGGCACCTATTGATAAGCCAATTTAAAAACAAAAGAGCAAGGGAAATGCATGTCATTAACAAAGTGTTTCTTTATAATTGACATTCTAACTGACAGTGGCAGTGAAGCTGGGATTGCACCTAGAAGTGATTTTTTGTTTTCGCAGACTCACTAATTAGTATTCTGATTCTGCTTCTCCTTGGGAATGTTTACTTTACTGTATCAAATATTTTATTTGGATCCAACCATGATGAAGTAGCTAATTATAAGTAAACTAATCCTCTTTTGCTTGTTTTTTCCCAAAAGGTCTCTGTTAACCATCTGAAGCCATTAACAGAGCTTAGAGATAATAATACAGTTGAAGGTTATTGTGACATAAAACGAGAGATTAATTCATTACATTCAAAATGAAAACCAAGTAAACTGAATGCATTAGATATGCACAGCTGTTTAAATGAGTTTCTGAGAAATCCATGTAAAGCAACTCAACAAGTTGATAAAAAAAATGATTTTGTTAAAGTAAAAATGGTATTTTCAAGAAACATTTTTTTTTTAAATATTTGATATATGTTCTTTTAAAGAACTTGGCGTGATAACAGGAATGTTTTATTTTTTATTTTTACAAGGTTAATACTATTTAAGTACTACATTCAGTCCACCTTGTTAACTATTTGTTTTTTAACTATTCTGATCTTGGATAAAGATAAGATCTTTCCTCAGTTCTATTAACATCAACAATGTCATCATGCTAGTTTTCAATTAGAAAAACACACATTTTGATGCCTCTGTTGGACCCTGGAGGGGTTCATGACAGTTTGATGAAGTTTTTATATATGACAGGAGAGTTTACATTTCTGCAGGAGCACGGCTTGTAGTTACCCTTAGAAGCTGCTTGCAACTGGGCATAGGGGGGATTTACTAAACATCTCAAGTTGATGTTTAGAAGGTGTTAATCTTGTTTTTGCCATGGATTTAACCCCTGTACAGCGCTACAGAATATGTTGGCGAGTTACAAATAAAGATAATAATAATAATAATAATAATAATATTAATAATGAGATGTTATTCTTGCATTTACTAGGCACTATTTCCTACGGGGAAATGAAGATCACAGTCTTTCAAACATCATCCCAACCACTTAGGATACTTAGTAACCTTGCCATGTATGGGAGACAGTGGCGGAGCTACTGCTCTTATAGTAGGTGCAAAGCACTGGGGCCCACAACAGGGTAGGGGCCCTCTGCTGCTGGCAGTAAATGAGGAATCTTAATTTAAAAGATGAGGACGGTAGACAATTCCTTAATAGAAAGGTAATCTGATCACCATTAGGGACAATATAAACATCATTTACATATATTTTTGCCATTTTATTGACCCCCAAGGGGTGGATAGAGAAGTTGCACTGGGACCCTCCATTTACTAGCTCTTCCACTGATCGGAGATGGGGTTAAGTGTTAAATAACAAAAGATTCAACTTTCTTCCTTGTCTTCCACCCTTTCCCTGAACAGTTCCATAGATAAGAACAGGCCCTCAAGTTTCAAGATATCAAAGTCAAGTCAGTCATTGAACATTTCTTTACACAATCTTCAAAAATTAAGATTTTCTCTGCAAATGTCTTTAATATACTTTACAGACATGAGTAATTTCCTAATCTCTTAATAAAAGGATTATATGTAAATTCAGCTAAAAAAAACCCACCCTTCTAGGTGATACCTAATGAAAGCAAATAGGGAAATATACCTTCACAATAGAGAATAATTATATTTTATTATAGCCTTATTTATTTTTTATGTTCTAAATAAAAAAAAAATCCCATCATCAAGTTCTTTAAAAAGTGTACTATAAATGTGGGTCTTTAGTGGTCTCATCCAAGATACACATCAGCAGCTAATCTTGTTACTTTCAATAGACATTTAATCGTTGGTATTTTCAACCTGTCTATCTCTCCTTTTAGCAGTATTTCTTTCATGGTATGTGAGAAAGCAAGATAACATACTGAATCCTCCAAAGAATCAAATGAATACAATTTGTGAGCTGCTTCTGAACTTAAGGGAAATGCAGCTTCTTCCTCAAAAAGACAAAAAGCGGGGTCTGATCTGTCAAAAGTAAACAAGTAAAATTACAATTAAATGCAAGCATCAAGTACATATTAATATATATATATATATATATATATATATATATATATATATATATATATATATAAAATGTGTGTGTTTTTTCCAATACAATCACCTACATCGCAGTATTTTGTATTTACCACATTCTGAATGTTAAAAGACCACTGTGGAATTTTTTCTCTCTATTATATTGAATAACAAGATATGATAATGGCCATTTTTTTTATAAAGTAATAAAAAATAAGCATATCCATTGAATTTTTCATTTTTTTCTGCACTGCAGGCTTCTATTTTCTTTCCTGAATTTGCTTCCTGCAGCTTTGGTGTAAACAATATGTGTCCTTATAATCTAATGAGCTTTTCATTATACCTAACTAAAGAAGTTGCAGATGTAAAGGCCAAATTCCCATTGTGCAAAAACTAACATCCTGTGTATTCAAACCAACCCAGGGAAGTAGATCACTGGAAACTAGATGGTAGATTACACAGCAGCATTGTTGTTGTTGTGTCCGACTCTCAGTGAGCCAAACGACAGGCACATCTATTGTTATGTGTATGGTTGTGCTTATCCATACGGTTTTCTTGGCAAAGATACTGGAGTGGGTTGCCAGTTCCTTCTGCAGTGGACCTTTTCTTGTCTGACCTCTCTGTTATTACCTGCCCATCTTAGGTTGGATAGCTCACACCTTCATTGATATACAAGCCCCTTAACACATGACAAGGTAGTGACTCAAAGCAGCATAATTGCATATAATAGTAATATATACAAGCTGTGCTATATTTTATTTACATTCTAAATACATATTGTCAAGTACAGTTCTTTAAAATAAGCTATTATAAAAATGTTTCCACAGTGGCCTTTAACATTAGTATCAACATACCATCAACAGGATTGAAATTGATGCCCTACTACACATATAAACAATGACTACAAACTGATTTGATGACACATACTGATATTCTGCATCAGCTATTTGGATTAACACAATTATAAATCATTATTATTATTTAAATATTTTTTTGTTCGCATTCTTTTCTTTCAATTTGCAATTCACATAACACATGGATCTCAACATCTGAACTTAATGGAATGAAATAGTTTACCAACCTCAATTGCTATGTAATGTTTCACTAGAATCAAAGGAGCAAAAACAAACAAACAAAATATTTACAGAATGCATAGCTAAAAATTACTGTATTGGCTGACATATTCAAGGTGAAATACAATTAAAAATATGCTATCTCCAAAGATCAGTGAAATTAAAAATGTGTACAGAAAATACAATATGTAAAATAAAATCAGCAATGTTTAAGACTGTAACTACTATTAAACGTCTTCTGTAGATTTCCATTGGTGACCTAGAAATACAATACAATGGAACCTCTATATTCATCAGCCCCTAATATTAATCACATTAGGCAAAAAGTACTCTTATATTAATCCAAAAATGCAATATTTGTTTCTATTTGTTTTTAAAATTTTGTGACTGACACGTTCTTTGCTAAATTGAGTGCTGGTGAATCGTTGGAAACGGGACAAAAAAGACCAGAATTGGAGTTACCTGATATTTTAATGGAAGGTGACTTATCTTCTAAACTATAATTCCTTTGCTCCTCTTCACCTTCTGCCATCATCACTGCTCAGTAAATTTAAAGTTTTGGTAACTTTTTTATTTATGTATCAGATTCAGGTCTGGGAATGGATTTTTCCAATTTTAGTTCAATCTTATGGAAAAAAACAATTCTATACTGATCCATCAGGAAAGGATTAATGACGAATATAGAGGTTCCACTGTACATACAAATGATATCCCTATAAATCTAATATTATCCTAGAAGTCAGTATTAGAAAAGCACAACCAACATACATAATATGCAAAAATATAGCACTGGGAGACACAGCATTTAATCTGAGTATCCATATGGTTTCAGTGTTTAACAACTGGGTATAACCATTAAACCATTTTTTAGGAGGAGGGCGGAGAAAGAGAGAGTTTGTGCAAACATCGATTTTTCATAAATTACCACACTTGTATTAATTCCCTATGTTATAATTCATATTAATTGATGCATAGCCAGTGTTATTCTAAAAATAGACATATCTGTTTTCTCGTTTGCAATTTGCATCTGTAATTAGACTCACAAGTCTGCCTCTCTGTATCCTTTGCACCTGAGCTCTGTAAGCAAATAAATGCTGCAAATATCCCAGTATATTCCAATCACTTCTAATGATTACAGACTTCCACATAATACATGGTGCATGGAATCCTTTTTCAATGAATCTTGCAGAATACATAGTTCAAGGAGCCGTTTTTCATCTCTCCCTAATCAGAATAGCATTACACGTTCTATGGCTACAGACGTATATACTTCTTAAAAATGTCCTTAGAGTTTATGTTCTTGGATCCTTATTTTTCTTCTTTGAATATGTTTGTCTGGCTGGCAACTTTAAAGGGACACCCTAAGTTTGTATTTAGATCACACTGCTTGAAGAACTAGAATTGATAATTGGGAAAATAATTTAAAAAAGTTTTAATATAAATATTAATAGAATATAAATATTAATTTAATATATTAAAGATGAAATGCAATAAAAAATATGCTAAAATGCCATCTCCAAAGATCAGTGAAATAAAAAATGTGTAGAAAATAAAACCAGAAACACATAAGAAAGCCACTTATTGGTGGATGACTGATACTACTATTAGATTTCCATTGCAAATATTCCTTATTGGGCATCCACATTTATTTGAAGCAGCAGAATACTTTTATGTATTCAACATTATCCCCCAGTTCTAGGATCAAGAAATCAACCAAAATTGGAGCTCTCACTGTAAAATAAATGCATATAATAACTGATAAATTAAAGGATACATTGTTGATTATTTAAATATATTTTGCCCGTTATCATAGATCATTTTCAGAGATCTTTTTTGTTTTCCTAATATGTATTATTACATAGACCAGCAATGGGGAACCAATTTCCCATTGTTATCACTTGATGCTACAAGAGTTTATTTGGCCCATGAAAACATAAGAATACTTGGAGAAAATTGTGGGTGTCTACAGCTCGGTTGGGATCTTTACTAGATAACTCAGTGATGCCCTTGCCCAGCATATAAACACATTGCTATGGTGCACCCATCCTTGTATCTTGATATCCAAAAGGATGACTTTTTCAGCACACATTTACATGAAATGGGATAACGCTCAATGGCCATTGACTCCTGCATGATGAGCATATATAGCAGTGATGGGAAATCAGACCAGAAAAAATGGATTGGGTACAAGTGATCCACAGTATAATTGGATGGGGGTCACACACAACAAGTTATCTTAATTAAACCTAAATATTTAAACTCACCTATCATGTTAGTTTGTCAATGGAGATCTTTTTTGTCATTGTTCACACTCTCAACCACTATTCACTTTTTCTCACGTTGCTCTTTCTCTCCCTATAATCACCATAACTGAAAATGTTCCAACTGAGCTCACCTATGCCATCTACCATGCTTGGCATTCGCACCTTCAACGGTCCAGGATATCAATGTATATGCCCACATGTACTAATACAGAGAGAAACGTATTACACAAGCAGTACCGTTGACAACCCCTGTAGGTCTGATTTCCCATCACTGCTATATATGCTCATCATGGCCATTGAGCTTTATCCTATTTCATGTAAATGTGTGCCGAAAATGTCATCCTTTTGGAAATCAAGATACAAGGATGGGTGCACCATGTTTATATGCTGGGCAAGGGCATCACTGAGTTATCAAGTAAAGATACCAACTGAGCTGTAGACAACCCACAATCTTCTCCAAGTATTCTTATGTTTTCATGGGCATCAAGCTAAACATTACGACTCTGATCTTGTAAACATTCTTACAATGTTAACATTAGCCACGTATGTTTTTATTATTTTACTTCCTGTTGTTGTCTTCTCTTTTTTAACAGATAAGAATATTATCATTATTATCTTGTAAAATAAGTTCGAATCCTATCGCAAGTATGTAGACAATACTGTAATTTATATGACGTTACAAATATACTGTACAAATCTGTAATTAAATGGTTCTATTGTTAAAAGATCCTTTCAAACAATGCTGTTTCTATGAATAAACATTCACAGGTGGCTTAATGTGGCACGATGACTTCAGTAGCAAATAAATCATCAAACAAGACACAGTTGTCTACATAGTAAAAAAAAAAGTGCTGAAGCAGCAATAGAAGTTGTTTTATGTTTTAGTGCAATGAACTAAACGGACCTGTGAATGACAAAATGAAAACAAAGCAATTTCACCTTTCAGATTTACAAAGTTTACAAGCCTATCAAAAATCTTCAGTGGACACTGATTTAGCGGAAATAAAATATCTAACACCTAAAAGCTTTTCTTACTTGATGTAGTATGGAATACGCATTTGAACTTAACCATCTGGAGGTATTGGAAGTCATGTTCCTGCTTTATTTGCACTGAACTATATAGGCAACCCCTGACTTACAACCCCCCCCCTCCCCCCCCCATTTATGGCTTTTCTTATAGTAAGTATTACATCTGGCACTGAGTAAGCATTGCATTTGTATATAATGTTTGTTTTCACTTAATAATTGTCTGTAAAGCATATATGTACAGGAGGTCCTCGGGTTACAGACAACCTGACTTACAGATGGCCCGTACTTAAGAACAGGCTCCCAAGGCTTTTTGCATGAGTTTGGTTTTATGTTCTGTTTATTTGAATTAAATGATTATTATAGAAATTGGTATTAATATTATCATTGTTATTATTACAGTACTACATTGTATTATTATTAGCATATCACTAATATAGTTGTCGTCAGTCGAGTTTGTGTGTAATGCTTGCAAAATTGCGAGTTGCGAGAAGGAGGGAGAGAAGGAGAGGGAGAGAGGAGGGAAGAAGAGAGAACGAAGGAGGAGGGAGAAAGTGAGAAGGAGAGAGGGAAGGAGAGAGAGAGAATCAGGGAGAGCGGACAGAGGTTGAGAGAAGGAGAGGGAGGGAGATAAGGAGAGGGAGGGAGAGAGAAGGAGGGAGAGGAAGAGAAGGAAGGAAGGGGGAGGGAGAGAGAAAAAAGGAGAGGGGGAGAGAAAGGAGGAAGAGAGAGGAGTGAGGTAGAGAAGGAGGGAGAGAGAGAGGAAGGGAGAGAGAGAAGGAGAGGAGGGAAGAAGAGAGAACGAAGGAGGAGGGAGAAAAAGTGAGAAGGAGAGAGAAAAGGAGAGAGAGAGAATCAGGGAGAGAGAGGGGACAGAGGTTGAGAGAAGGAGAGGGAGGGAGACAAGGAGAGGGAGGGAGAGAGAAGGAGGGAAGGAAGGCGGGAGAGAGTGAAAAGGAGAGGGAGGGAGAGAGAGAAAAGGAGAGGGAGAGAGAAAGGAGGAAGAGAGAGAGAGAAGGAGGGAGGGAGAGAAGGAGGGAGAGAGAGAGAGGAAGGGGGAGAGAAGGAGACAGAGAAGGAAGGAGGGAGGGAAGGAGTGAGAGAGAGATAGGAAGGGAGAGAGAGAGAGAAGGAGGGTGAGAGAGAGAAGGAGGAAGAGAGAGAGAAGGGAGGGGGAGATAGAAGGAGGGAGGGAGAGAGAGAGGGCTCACAGAGAGAGAGAGGGCACAGAGAGAGAGAGAGAGGGCACACAGAGAGAGAGAGAGATAGGGTAAACAGAGAGAGGGTGCACAAAAAGACAGAACACACAATATCTAATACAATATTATACTGTCATTTTTGACGAGCAAGTGACTAGTATTTATAATAGTTATTATTATCCTTTATTTGTAATGCACCATCATATTCCATAGCGCTATGCAGGGGTTAGCTACAAGTCAAAGACAAATTAAACACAATGCAAAGGAATGGAGGGCCCTGTTATTGAGTTTTCAATCAAACATACACAATGTTTTCCCTAAAGCACCTAACAAGATTGAAAACTCCCAAACTTACATTCTAAAGGGTATGGGTGAGGTACAGGCGAGTGATAGATGCATTGTGCATATAGAGGCTAAATATGATTGGCTTCTTTGAACTGTTGCATTTTCAATGAGGCTTTGAAAGATAGTCTATTGGAGCGAGGCAAGGAGTTCCAAAGAATAGGGGGCAGCACTAGAGAAGTCCTGAGGGTAGGAGTGAGAGGAGGTGATAAGAAAGGAGGAAAGAAGAAGGTAACTAGCAGAGCGAAAACGACGGGTGGGAACGTATTTTGAGACCAGGGCAGAGATATAGCTTTATGCAATATTGTGGACAGCTTTATATTCATGATTTTGAATTTTATTCTAGAGGCTATGGGAAGCCAGTGAAGTACCTGACAGAGAGGTGCTGCGGACACTGTGCGTTGATTGTGGTATATGAATCTAGCGGAGGCGTTCAATATGGATTGGAGTGGAGACAGCCTGATGATGGTAAGGCCAGCAAGGAGAGAGTTACAGTAGTCGAGGTGAGATATGATGAGAGAGTGAATTAGAATAATTATTATTATTCCTCAGGATCTCAGGAACATATCTCACCCTTAACCCGGAGACCACCTGTATGTTTTATCTTCCTTTCCTAGTTCAGTTTTTATATTTTTTATATTGTAAACAGGGTTTTCAGATACAAAGCTGGTATTTTTTACATTATGTCTATAATATGGGGCAATTTACAATTACTTTCATCATGACCAGGTCCAGAAGCACATTAGGTTTTAAGAGCAGGGGTCATGTGTAGCAGCAAATTAAGTGAAGTTTGGCATCACACATACCTGACTCTAAACTGTGGCAGACTCTATAGACAAAAACAGACCCTTGGAGTGTGTTGTTTAATGTGAGATTCAGGGAATTTCAAATATATATGAAATGCTGCCAAAAACACAGGAACAAGATAAAACATTTTTATATTAAACATATTAACTAAATAGTAAAATGTAATACTGTTTTATACATTTACTTCATACATATAAAATGAATCCCATGACCCCATAATTGCTCTTCTGGAACCTCTATTCAGAATATGGTCTGCAGGACATAATAACCTTCTCCAGACTTATAATACCCCTCTCGATGACACCATGAAGCTTGTCGAGAAGAGAAAACTTTGGAAATAATATTTTTTCTGGAACATTTTGTCATGCAAGGTCCAATGAGCACAATTTGGGAAACACTTTGTCACAATCCCTGGAATTACTGAGCCTCTGGACCTGGCGACCAGGCCTCTACGTACTGTAGCCACTGATCACCATCAGGACTAAAACTGTTGTAATAGCCAAAGGGACACTTTTAATAAAAGAACTATATCATTTTATTATTGGTCTAGAATCCATAAATGAATGTTAAAGTAAATATTTGCCCTAATGTTCCCCCAAGAATCATTTCCCTCGGGTCATCCGAGCCCAAAGTGCTTTATGATATAGCTCACAGCTTCATTGAAGTACACAAGCCCCTTAACCATGACAAGGTAGCACTCCAGAAGGGGAATTGGTATATACCGCACCCTAAACATGTTCCTGACCCCCATACAAACCAATAAAGTTGTTAGAAATTTAATGGAAGTCCTTGTCGGCAACCTAAAGTGATCATACCCTGGAGGCCACCTTACTGTCCTATCCGACTCCTCTCCAACTGAATAAAAGTAACTATATCCGAAAGGAGTTCGGCTAGGGAACGGGTACACCTGAACTATATCCCCCTCCCCATGGGCATCAGGTATAAGGGACATCCCTTTTCATCATGGAAGTCCTTCTCCCTGGGACAGAAGCCTATCTGCCCAAGATCCATGGCTCCCCATTCAAATAAACAAAGACTCCCTCGCCATACACTCTGTCTCCAACTTTTGCTGTGCCTGCAGACTTATCAGCACCTAGACAAATGTTAAGCAACTGATGGTCCCCCAACAGACGTTGCACCCTGGGCAGCCACTCACTTCACCAATAGAGTAGAGCCGGCATTGCTGCCAGATCCAGTTCACCAAGGAACTGATGAATTGTCAAACAAACCATAAAATTCTCTAAGCTTCGCAAGTGCTGCACAGGACATAAGTAATAACTGCACTTTCTATTTCCTTTGAGACCTTGCAGCAACAGCGAATAACTTAGCAGCCCTTGCAAAGTTTAGTGAATCTACCCCACAATGTCAGAGACATCACAGCTATTCAGTTAAATTAAATTAATTTATAGATGAAAGGAACAACCCAAATATTGTATTCATTGCCAGACATGTGCATTATCTTCTAATATCAATGTCAAATCAACTGGATAATTTTGGCAAATTCTTTTTGGTATTTATTTTCTTGATATTTATTACAGTTTTATGTGTATCTCAAATCACTTTTGTTGCATTATTGGACTTTGAAAACTCTGCTAAGAAGCCTTCACATATCAATCTTTCTTCACAGTGTTGTGCTTTCAAACATTTTTCTTGAATCTATCACCTTTCCTGACCTCTTGTTATAGTTTTTCTTTTGCACAGACAGATTCTTCTTTCCTATACTCTGTTAAAAACATTTCTCCAATTACCTATAATAAGGGCTGGTGAATGTGCATAAGGCACATAGTTATAGGCATACCTGTCTTTTTTTGTAGTTTGATCTTTATACAATAGATTTATTTTATATTAATAGAGATCCATTTAAAGTATCTAAAGGCTAAGAATAAAGACATTTCGAGGTCAAATCACATTAGTGCAGATAACATTTCTGTAAAGGGAATTAAGTACCAGGTATATTATTATGTGTCTACAGCATGTTAGCATAGGACATATTAATAACAAAAAATGACAGAGCATAAATAGACATGGAAAAAGCTCATATAAACTATATTTTAACGTGACCCATGTATATCGCTACAGAATATTTTAGTGAGTTACAAATAAATGATAATAATAATAATTATAATATTTTAATGACCAAAAAATGATCCTATGGTGATGTTTTTGTGTGAAAGAAGGGTTTGCAATTTACCTTGAAATTGCCTGCTTCTGAGCATGTGCTAAGGAAGAGGTTAGGTCTCAAATACTAAAAGCTCCAATAAAATAACACATTCAATTTCCCTCTCCCTCCCCTTGTAGTCAAAAATATGGAACCTTTTCCATACAATTTTTTTCAAAGATAAGACTTTTTCTAAAAATGTTATGTTCATTGGTTACGCAGCTTCCAGTGTTGGTAGCTTGTTACTTACTCCACTAGCAAGTGAAGTTTTCCCTAGATTACACCAATTCCTTAAGATTTAATATACAGCTTAAAGTGACATAGAGCATATTTTTCATGCATATCAAAAAGCTTTTTTTTTTTTTAACATTATAAAAGTTGCTATTTTTGCACGAGAAAATATTAAAGTGACAGGTTTTACTAGGTATATACTATGCCTAGTTATCGATTTACTTTTATTACGTTTATTTTATTAAGAAGTGCTCTGTTTTTACTCCCTAAAATCAAACATATAGACCCTCATTCAATAGCAATTTGTCCAATTGAATAGGGCCCTAAATAAGCACATAACATATATTTTTTAAAGAAGTTTTTAGTTAGCAAGTATCTATCCAAAAAAAAGGTTTTCACTAACTAAAAACTGCTTTAATAAAAATATGCTATGTGCTTCTTTAGGACCCTATTCAATTGACAACATCGCAATTGAATGAGGCCCATAGTAAGTACATGCTTGGGTCTGCCCTCTGTAGAGCGTCTCATACTAGCCAATTAGTGGCAAAGTCTTAGCTACATACTGTAATATGCTGCTGAGACATGGTCACCGATTGGCTAGACATTGCACAGCCAGTACTACCCAAGTAGGTAATATTTGTTAAATTTAAATTTCAAACAATGAGCACACTCTTCAACATTATCAAATGTTCTCTTTCAGATCCAACAACGAAAAAAATATACCTTCAATGGCCCTTTAAAGTCATATAAGTATAATAAAAAAGCAATGTAGTTACTACTGTAAATGCAAATCTATAATAGGTACTATTAGACGCTAGCTCACTTCCAACTATTGCTGAAAATAAAGTGCCTGCTAAAACGTTTCCCGTGCTATCTTACTATTTTCAGAATTATACAGCCAGAGCAGAGTGCCAACCCACATGTGTTTCATTGAATAAGACCATAAGTTGCTAAACATTCTTTTGATTACTCTTAGCACAAAATGATAAGCTTTGCCTAACTACATTTTCTGCAGTGGATCACATGCTGCTTTTATTCTCTCTTCGTAAAGAGTAAGTTCTGATCTAAGCCTCAAGTAGTAAAGGCAATCAATGCTGATGAATGACTAGAAATGCTTTCTTTATTCCAGCCCTCAATGAATAGAAAGTTTCCATTATCTTTTTCAACATCTTCACTCTATCAATTTGACAGGGGCGGGCAGCCATACACTCCGCTGGCTTTTCTCCACAAGTGCATGCTACTTTCACTTCCTTATATAAAAGAAAAATGAAGAAAATGGTAAAGGGTACAGCAAGCATCCAGTTTACCAACACATGTTTTGATATATTTAAGTATTAACCAATTTAGGTTTTAAGCAATGTTACAAAAAGCATCTTGTTTCTGAATTTTCTTTCTCAATGGGTGCTCCATTTGGGCACATGAAACCTTTGCAAATCAATAATAGAATAACAATTTTAAATTTTTATTTAAAAAAAACAGAAATACACATACACACATAAATATTGTAAGCTTTTGAAATAAGAACCTAAACTCTAGCGAAACAAATGATCTCATGTCTTATATATTGTACTATCTTTATATTCCTTTATACATTATTATTTGTGGTGTGTATATAAACTCGATACATTAGAAAATAATAATTTCTCATAGCTATATTTAATACTGATTTAGTGAATTATTTGTTTGTTTTTCTGCCAATATTAGTTATCCTAAACTGATTAAAAAATGTTGAAAAAAAATGTTGAAATGTTCTGGATAGGTAAAACTATAATCTCTGCACCTAGGACAGTATGTGCTCCATGTTCATCCAGTGTTACTGAACATATTTGTATCTGTATATATAGCAGTAAAACATGTCAAGGTATTAAAATGGGGAGTTGAGAGAGAGAGAGAGAGAGAGAGAGAGAGAGAGAGAGAGAAGGGTAGTGTAGAAACATATATATATATATATATATATATATATATATATATATATATATGAGATATATAAGACGTTACTGTAGTTACTGTACTCCAGTTGGACATGATTTCCCCTAGAATAACCACTCCATCCAAAACCTGAAAATCTAAATACTGAGAGGAAATTTCAAAACTATCCAGGAGCAGAAAACTTTTGAATTAGAAATGATTGCATTTTTTTATTCAAATCATACTGGGTTAAACACGGATTTTGGGATTCTTGTCTCATTATCAAAATGTTTTATAACACATTCCACATGTTCAGTTGATGATTTTTCTATCCCCAAACTGGGGGGACATTTATGGCCCTTAATTATGGCTCTGCTATCTAAGAACAACAAAAGGCCGAAACGCGTCTGGGGGTTTGCTGTTTCTCCTGTTCAGGGTAGAATTGCCTGGTATTTCGGGGCTGGGTCACTCTTTTGAGTGGGACCAGTCTGACATACTACAGGATATTTCTCCCTGTGAAGGGCACAAGTGAGCTAAAAGAGGTTGCTCTCAGCGTGGCGTATCATGGCCATAGAACTCACCTATTAAGGTTGGTTCGTTCTCTGATGAGCACCTCTGACTTAGTTTTTCTGTTTATGCTCTTATCTAAACCAGATCTATAGACTCATAGGACATAATTTATGGTTGTCTGTGTCCCATCATAAACTCTGAACAGATATTTTGCCTTTTTCTGGTGCACTTTTAAGTATTGACTTGATAAAGAGAGGTTATCTCCTGTTCGTTTGTCATAATAAATGAATTAAAAGGTGTATATCAATATATCCAAACCTGGCAAGTAGTAAGCCAGAATTTAGGAATAACCATATTTGAATAAACTCTATTTGCTTCATCAGAGTTATCCCTAAATCCTAGTCTGTCAAAAATACATTGAAGATGAGTTTGGCAGCCACTGTGAGCCCACAAGAGACTTGTAACACTATATTACAAATATAAATAATAATATAGTGTAACATGTGGTTTCTAGCATATACAATATGATACATGAATAAGTTTAAGGATGAGTTTCACCCAATTTAGAAAATAATGTAATAATTTGATTTTTTATGGGTATTTAAAGAATCCTAGTTCAATGCACCTCTCTTAAAAATGACTGGCAAGCAAAGGTTTAGAAGCTCTACAAACCATACTTAGCTGCAATCCCCTTCACCTTTCCACACAGATTATGTTATAACCCTTTGAACTTTGGGAATTTGATTTTCCAGCCAAGACTGACTTTCTGTTTCACCCTGGAATGCCGAAGGCTTTAGTCTTTGGTGGCAATCATAGGTCTACAGTCGTTTGCTGATATTTGCTGATATTCCGACACTCTACTTCCCTGTTAGTATTATATCCCGTTCTCTAAAATATCAACTAGCTGTACCTACTGCATATAATCCACTGGTTACAAATTTATACCCTACATTTTATTAGAGGAATCCATTCTGCACCAGTATAATAACCAAAATTAACTAACAATCTAAGTAGTTTGTCAAAATAGATGTTTTCTATGGGAAAATGAATACAAAGAAGCCAATGTTCATAGTAATTACAATTACGCCAAGCTTATATTCATCGTTAGCTCTATTTACATTGCCCTAACACTTATTTGCAAATATAACCATATGGCTATATCTAAAAACCCAAAATAGATCTTATCACAAGATAAGAGCTTCACAACAATTAATATTTGTAAATAAGGGTATTTATATCCAAATATCACTCACATATGATTAACAAGATGAAAGGTAATTTTTAATATATGTGAAGAAGATTAACAGGCATAATTACCACATCTTGAAAGAGGGGATTCATAGGGGTTGCAAGACTAAACATGTCATAGTTTTAATATTTCCATTAAGACCTATATTACTACTGGAAGCTAATGCATCAAACTTAATGGGGCACTGAAGTCACTAGATGTTCTCTGCACAATCAGGTAGAGGCTTGAAAAAACATGAGGGAAAGCTAATTATATTTTTAAATAAAATGTAAATTAATTAGAAATTTTGGCTTTTCAGATAGAAAATATAAAGCTATATATATTTGTGAATATGAAATGTGGTTGCACACCCATCTATATATATGTTCAATATATAGGAACAGTGAACTGAACCCTTTTAACTACAGGGAGTGCAGAATTATTAGGCAAGTTGTATTTTTGAGGATTCATTTTATTATTGAACAACAACCATGTTCTCAATGAACCCAAAAAACTCATTAATATCAAAGCTGAATATTTTTGGAAGTAGTTTTTAGTTTGTTTTTAGTTTTAGCTATTTTAGGGGGATATCTGTGTGTGCAGGTGACTATTACTGTGCATAATTATTAGGCAACTTAACAAAAAACAAATATATACCCATTTCAATTATTTATTTTTACCAGTGAAACCAATATAACATCTCAACATTCACAAATATACATTTCTGACATTCAAAAACAAAACAAAAACAAATCAGTGAACAATATAGCCACCTTTCTTTGCAATGACACTCAAAAGCCTGCCATCCATGGATTCTGTCAGTGTTTTGATCTGTTCACCATCAACATTGCGTGCAGCAGCAACCACAGCCTCCCAGACACTATTCAGAGAGGTGTACTGTTTTCCCTCCTTGTAAATCTCACATTTGATGATGGACCACAGGTTCTCAATGGGGTTCAGATCAGGTGAACAAGGAGGCCATGTCATTAGATTTTCTTCTTGTATACCCTTTCTTGCCAGCCACACTGTGGAGTACTTGGACGCGTGTGATAGAGCATTGTCCTGCATGAAAATCATGTTTTTCTTGAAGGATGCAGACTTCTTCCTGTACCACTGCTTGAAGAAGGTGTCTTCCAGGAACTGGCAGTAGGACTGGGAGTTGAGCTTGACTCCATCCTCAACCCGAAAAGGCCCCACAAGCTCATCTTTGATGATACCAGCCCAAACCAGTACTCCACCTCCACCTTGCTGGCGTCTGAGTTGGACTGGAGCTCTCTGCCCTTTACCAATCCAGCCACGGGCCCATCCATCTGGCCCATCAAGACTCACTCTCATTTCATCAGTCCATAAAACCTTAGAAAAATCAGTCTTGAGATATTTCTTGGCCCAGTCTTGACGTTTTAGCTTGTGTGTCTTGTTCAGTGGTGGTCGTCTTTCAGCCTTTCTTACCTTGGCCATGTCTCTGAGTATTGCACACCTTGTGCTTTTGGGCACTCCAGTGATGTTGCAGCTCTGAAATATGGCAAAACTGGTGGCAAGTGGCATCGTGGCAGCTGCACGCTTGACTTTTCTCAGTTCATGGGCAGTTATTTTGCGCCTTGGTTTTTCCACACGCTTCTTGCGACCCTGTTGACTATTTTGAATGAAACGCTTGATTGTTCGATGATCACGCTTCAGGAGCTTTGCAATTTTAAGAGTGCTACATCCCTCTGCAAGATAGCTCTCTATTTTTGACTTTTCTGAGCCTGTCAAGTCCTTCTTTTGACCCATTTTGCCAAAGGAAAGGAAGTTGCCTAATAATTATGCACACCTGATATAGGGTGTTGATGTCATTAGACCACACCCCTTCTCATTACAGAGATGCACATCACCTAATATGCTTAATTGGTAGTAGGCTTTCGAGCCTATACAGCTTGGAGTAAGACAACATGCATAAAGAGGATGATGTGGTCAAAATACTCATTTGCCTAATAATTCTGCACTCCCAGTAGTGACAGAGCTGGTGAATAGAGGGCCCCGGTGCTAAATATTTTTTTCTCCCCTTGCAACCTCTCCAACCATCTCTTGGGTTCAATAAAAAAGCCAAAATATATGTAGATCAACCCTGTAGTGATTGGATCACCTTTTAGCCATTATCATTAAATAAATTAAGATTCCTCATTTACTACCAGTACCAGAGGTCCCTTATCCTGTTGTTGGCCACTGTGCTTTGCAATAGGGATATCACTGCTTTTAACCACGATAAATTACCAATACATCTATTTGAGTATTTATATACATTACAAAGGAGTAAACAGAGTGAAAGATTCCAAGTCTCTAGACTCATCAAGAGTAATAGTAAATATTGAAGTTACCACTGAAGTCCAATACAGTTGATCCTTGGTACTCGTCTACCTCAAAAAAAATGAATTTGGTATTCGACAAATTTTGACAAGGAAGAATACCTCAGCACTTGTCGTTTACCTTGGTACTCATCACGCTTGTATGAGTCAATTTACATTGCTCGTTATGGGAACTTGGTACTCGTCCTTTTCGCCACTCGTCATGCCTTCTGGAACTAATTGATGAGGTGTACCAAGGGCCCACTGTATTTATAATATGCTTTTTTGAATGAGCATATTGGTAAAGGAACATATGGAGACCTCATATAAATAAATACTTGAAGCCCCAAAAAAACCCAGTGTAATAGAATCTGAATTTAGTGATTTTCTGTCACGTATAATTGCATGTGCCTTTAATGTGTTATTTGTGTACAGTAAAAAGGCATTGAAATTATGCTGTTGGTACCATATTGTAAAATGTTTAGATTTTCTATATATATTGTGATAGTTGACAGTAGTAGAACGGGTCAATGACGAGGCTTTTACCAGATAGTTACACCCAGCAAGGATAATAATTTAGCTCACCGGTATCTTGGTGCCTATAGATGGATTTATGGTATATTAAATGACTGACAAATCACTTTTTGTGTTGTATTTTTTCCAACAAAATGTGGTTTTCCCACTTACATTCCACATATTGACCTGAAGGATTATTCTAGGTTCAATCTGTTATCTCTACTATCCATTACATTAAATGCATTGAAATTTAGATTAGCTCATTATGATTATATACTAAAAAATATATTATTAAATATAATCAGTGCTTGTAATTTATTTTACAATACATGCAATTATAAGATACACCTTCACAGGTCACCTAGGAAAATATGTAGTATACAGCTTTTGTACTCAATAATAGAAGTATATAATTGATGACCCTTGAAGATTGTAATCTTGATTAAAAAGATGTTGGATGATATAATTAAATGTAAAATGCATGATGAATTCTATTAAAATGTATTCCTTATAGCGTTGTTCAACTTCATATTATACGCTTTTTCCAAAGGTCAGTAACTTAACACAAGTGATACACTTATTTACTGTATTAATAAATCTCTTGTGGATTTTAATTTAGTACAAAATCGCCTCATTGAATCCGGTATGTGAGGCGCCATGAAAACATCTGTGTTTGCATGCCAAATAGAATGACAAATAAGCATGTTTCCTGCGAACAGCCGAAAGAGGAGTTGCAAAGTGTTTCTCAGCAGGGGCAGAATAAATGTTGAGAGAAAAGTAAATGTAAAATGAAAGTCTTGAAGGAAAAGAAAGGCTGCTAACCGGGAACTGTTGGTGAGAGAAACCTTGTAGATGGAGGCGGCAGGAACATTGCATGTTGCTAAGTTAGAGCATCTAGATGTTATATAAAAAAAAGTATGACGTGCGATTAAAGCCTACAGAAAAGAACCTCCGCTGAGAAAAGTACTGGAAGTCGCAATGGACATACTGCCACAACATGTACATGTATACACACTTATGTAATAAGCCACTATTGAACTCCGGGTGTTATAAGTTTTACCTAGTTACATAGTAATTAAGGTTGGAAAAAAAAACTTTAGTCCATCAAGTTTAATCTTTTTAGATCTCATCTGAACTTCAATATGCAGATTAGTTGTTAAATGTTCCAGAGGAAAGCAAACAGAAAAAACAAAAGATTGAAACTTTGAAGAAAGGAAAAAATCCTTTCTGACCCCAGATAATGGTGATCGGATTCCTCCCTGGATCAATGCTCCCTCTATAATTATCCCAGATAACCCTGAATGCCCTTTTTACTCAAAAATATACCCAACCCCTTTTTAACGTTAACTATTGAATCTGCTGTCACCACCTCCTTCGGTAGAGAATTCTCAGATTAACCACATCTACTGCATCTACTGCTAAGAACCCTTTTCTTTCTTTTTACTTCTAACCTCAACGGATGCCTTTTTGTCAGTTGAAAACCTCTTGGTACAAAAAGTTCACTTGACAAAGTAGTAAATATATGTATTTTTTTATATTGTGATTTTCATAAAAAAACATAGGAAATAGATGGTTTTCCCGCCATCTTTAGGTTGGAGTGCCTCATATCTTCTGTATGGTATGGCAGAGTATGAAGCTCATACTGTCCCATAGCTTCTAACAATTTTTAAGAAATGAGAGAAGCTCAAGCTTCTGGTGGAAAAGCCAATAATTTTCAGTGAAAATATTCTCATATTAGATAACTTTTTCTGATGCATTTCTTGATGCAAGCAACTTCCCTTCGTGGCCAGTGAGGAGGAAGGGGTGTGGTGGTAATATCAGATCCAATTATCTAACAATTTCTAGACTCTCTTGTTTCTCTTGACATCTCTAACCGCTGATAAATAAATAAACCCACCCCATGATCAAGCTCTCAATAGATTATTCTACTCATAAACTTCAAAAATAATGATTACAAATGTTTTTTATGTCCTCAGATGTGCTAATATTGTTAGTTTGTTACATACTTCACAAAACAAGTGCATCATTTTGACCTACTGTGGACCTTCTAGTGGTGGGGCTACTGCTGGCTCAGCAGTTGCAAAGCACTAGGACCCACACCAGCATAGGGACCCTGGGCTACTGGCTGTAGCCTGGAGTAAAGGGGAACTCTTAATTAGGAAACTGAATAGCAAATCTTTGTTAAAGAAAGCTGATCGAATTACCCAGGGGCCATTTAATCATCAACATATATTTTTTGCTCATTATTTATTCCTAGAAGGTGTATAGAGAAGTTGCAAGGGGAGCCCCAAATTATTTTGCACTGGGGCCCTTTATTTAATGGCTCCTTCTGTTTTCCAGCTCTCCAGACACTGTGGTCCTTTAAATATCAAACATTAAAGATTTTGTTTTCTGCTTCAGGTGCTCAAGTAAGAATTAGGCTCTTTGCTTTATAATGATGTTCTTAGTCCTTATGGTAAGATAAACGGGCTAATCCATGCTGAAGACAGGAAATATATTAAGAGTAATCTAAGCTGCCTAAATTGGGGCTTTTTTGCTTAGCTACTGGACCTACAAATTAACACATATTGAGCTCCTGATAAATGAAACATCAGTGTCAGGTTTTGTAATTTATTTCTAGGATTGTTTTCAAGGTTTTATTTCAAATATGGTAAGTTACGGGATCTAGTTACTGCTTGGGAAACTGCTGGAATACAGAGAAGAAAATGCATTTGGTTCTTTTATTTGTTTTTAAATGGATTCTTTACACTTTTTTGCTTTATATAAATGTTTTAACTACACTAAATAAATAATTGTATCCTATGATATAACTATTACTGCTAAGAAGGACCCAAATGAACAAATTCTTACTGTATTGAGCCTCACCCTTTCCTGCTGTTTCCTCTCATGAGTGTTGACATATTGAACAATTGTGATCTAATGCCCCAAACCAGTACCTCATGCTACTAATAAACAATCAGTGACATGCTGTATGCCAGAGGTTGGCTCTGACAAACAGCAGGTTACTTTGTTTCCTAGCAGAATGAAGTGCTGAGTGTAAATTCCATCCTCTGTGGGTGTGGCTATAGGTCACAGCTGTGTAAGATATCAATTCTCATGAGAGATAACAGCAGGAAAGCAAGAGGCTCCACAAGGTAAGAATATGTTATTCTGGTAGCTTCTTGGAACTAATGTGTACATTTTATAACGTACGGATAGATCTTCCCTTGATGCAGGCAGTGCAATGCACCGGGGCCCTCCTCTTGGGGCCCAGGGCTGTCTATTTTTTTGTATTTACATTATTTTTCTGTAGTATAGCAGGAACCTCCCATCATGGCCCAGTTGTATATAACAAATAAATTAATTAACATAGAGACAAGCTATACATAGAGATAAGCTATACAAGAACATACGGTAGGTATCAAGCAAGAAACGTTTTCTTGCACTCTGTGGTACAAATATCACCTAATGATGAATGGAAAGGTGGAGGTAACACTTACTAAATGTAAAATGCACTCGCTAATGAGCTAGTAAAATAAGCTACCGCAGCCCCCAGGCTCAATAGAAAAAAAATGAAGAGTGTAAATGTGAAAGCTCCCAGAAACAAGCAGAATCTGCTAGAAGTAAGATTATCTTGGTTTTTATATATCTTGCTGTTAATGTTGTTGGTTTGTTACATACAGTACTTAACAAACATGAATTTTTATCACTACAGTCAGGGCCAGATCTATCTTTTTGGAGCCCCTGGGCAGTGAAGTGGAGGAGCCCCTGCTAGTGAGTATGCAAGGTATGCACAGACTCATTTTTGCCTTCTCTGTGCATTTAAGTTACCTTTTCTGGAGTAATTCTCTTGTTCTAGGTGGTTACCCCCTAGTAGCCAGTCTATGAACTGCAGCATTTATGTTTTTTTAAGCCAGGAACCATTATTTTTTTTAAAAAAGTGGCACCCCTCACAGGGAAGTGCCTTTAGGCGGCTGCCTAGTTGGCCTAATTGATGATCCGGCCATGACTACAGTTGCACTTTAATGCATTATCAAAGCCCTAAATCAGAAAATTATGATAACAAAAAAACCAAAAAAAAACTATAGTGCCGGCTATGTGCAAAATGTAATATGTATTACCTAAAAGACAACTGGTATCCAAAGCAATCAAAGTTTGAGAAAGGTCTGAATCTAGTCAAAATCTTTCATTTGCATATACAATGTGCTGTCAAAAAATCTATGTGAAATCATCCACTTCTGCTATGCAGAGGCTTCAGCTATAGTAAGTCTTAAATGAAAGAATATAATCTATGAGTCTTTGTCTATCCACTGGTAAGAGAACGGCTGATCAAACACATTGTTTTTTATCCTTTTCTTTAATATTCTACTGGTAATTTTCAGAAATTAAGATAATATATGTCATGCAAAATAATTATAATGTATAAAGCAAGTTATTTTACTTTGATAGAAAGTTTGGACTAAAGTGGCCCTTTAACAGACTGGCAGACCAGTGATGGATCCTCTGCTTCCATGGTAACTCTGCAGCTTTTCATCAGAGTTATTGAAATTCAATCAATGAGAATGAGGACATTCCTAAGGAAACTGCTAATTAGACTATGAATTCACATGTTGATTTCTATATTGATAGGGAAGCATTCTAACCCGTTATACTTCAGTTGCTCAGGTGGACTTTTAGACATATTTCCAAGATCAGAGAGCTACTGGATTTATTTTTTTGGTGATCATTTCAATATAGTCTACCCCAATACCATTAAGGTGTTGAAAGGCCTAGCAAAGATTGTTGCACAATATGTGTATATCAACCATTCTCTCCCCCACCTATTGAAAAATTCGCATAGCCAATGAGTATACTGTTTTCCCGGGACAGTAAACTTGATATGTCTAGGGGCGTAAGCTTTGTATTCAGTCTGTTACTCTAAGATCTACCTACCATCACAGGATATATTTTGGGCAATGCTGTGCTAGATCTTAGTATTAGCTCTACAATTATTATTTTGAAGGAATAGCAGAATCTAATGTTACTAATTTATGTTTCAAATACAGTAAACTCTCGATTATCCGGCACCTGCGGGGATTGCCTATTGGTGGATGAATGTAGTTTCCGGTTAAACGTGAGTCAGGCATAAACAACCCTAAAACCCCTCGAAACCCTTCAAATACATATTAAATAGCTACTAGCAACTAAGCTGAGCCATTTAGAGAAGAAAAAACTAAATGTGCCTGTTGTGCCGGATAATGCTGGATTATCGAGAGAGTTTTGCAAACGGGGAATAAAGGCAGGTGCCGGTTGCTTGAAAATCCCGGTCGGATGAGTACCGGATAAATGAGAGTTTACTGTATATAAGTATAATTACTGTATTGTATCTAAGAAAGTATTGCTCTTCATGGAACAGTATAGTAAAAATATAGCTGTATTCTCCCAACTGATGAATTTAAATTTATTTCTCAAATTAGTACCTGTAAAGGAGATATATTAATTATTTAAACCTATATTCAGAATTTATACACTGATGTTATAAAAGATAAGACCATTATTTTGATAACTTTTGGGACACACCATGATGTACATTATCAGTATCTCTCATCCACATCCTACCTATCCTGTCCGATTAATACATTTTTCACAACTTACTACTCCACCCCACTATTGGTTTAGGTTCAGCCAATAGTGATCCCAAGCTGGCTCACACAACATACACCTATGTTAAGTCATTTAATAATAGAAGTGATGGCTACACCACTATCTAATCTCCCCCGCATTTCTCTCCACCTTGGCAACTTTGAGACTAAATCAATGAAACTGGCAATGTTTGGAATATTTAGTATAACTCTAAGTCTAATTGAGGAAATTCTTGCTAATCAAGAGACTGAGTGCTAATTTCACCCTTTCAAGATCCTCTCCAGTGTCTTTCAAAGGGCCAACTGAATTACTTCATTTTTAAAATAAAAAAAAGATTTTCAAGATAGAGCAAGTCAAATCTTGATTACAATTAAAGCATACAAGGCATTTTTAATGAGTTTGGAACACAAACTCACTTTAGTTTTAATCATTACGAATAAGGAGGTATACATGAGCCAACACTTTATGAATTCTGAGTATAACATTTGGTGACGATAACATTGGTTTAATTAAAAAAACAAGTTTGTGAAGTGTCCTTGGTATCAATGGTGTTTTTCTTATCATTTGCTCAACTGTTTTTACCTTGATTACATTTTCTTTTAACCACTGCAAATAGAATCTTGATTTTGTCAGCAATTAATTGGTTTGGTTAACTCCTTCTTTGTGTTTGGCATACACTTAGCTGTATACCACATTGCTCTTAGTAACTGTATAAAAAGTTTATTTAAAAAGAATGTCCATTGGATCAAGAGAAATGTGATGTTTGCGTACTACCTTTTACAATATATTATTATTATTATTATATTTTATTTGTTACGCGCCAACATATTCCGTAGAGCTATACAAGGGACAAATACAACAAAAAATACAATATTAAACATGGCAAAAGATGGAGGGCCCTGCCTTTGAGTGTAAAAACTTACATACAAAGTGCTTTTTCCAAAGCACCTTACAATGCTTGCGGACTTACAATGTAAAGGGAGTGGGAGATGCAGAAAGATTGGCAAGAAACACAGATAAGAATTTGGAAGGTCCAGGAAAAGAAAGTAATAGAGAATGAAAAAGAAGAGAAGATAATTCTGTTGGTGTAAGGCAGGCATTGAGATTACCTGGGTAGAAGATGTCAGAATTTCGAAGATGTTTCCATATAGGAGGAGACAGTAGAAAAATGATAGGGAAGGATTGTGAAACAATGGTGCTACTAAGGAGTTATTATCTCACCCTAGCAGAAGTTTTGTGTCAAGCACAGGGGAGAGTACTGAAAAGTAATCAGGGTGGGTATGGTGGGTAGAGTGTCTGCATATTAGGATAACATACGCTGCTGATATATAAGATTTATAATCCAAACTACCCATGATGTAAGTGTCAACTATCTCTAAAGAACATATAATGTATTGTTCATTATTTATGTGTGTTCTCGTGTGTATTTAGCTAAACACTTGACTTGCAAGAGCCAACATTTTTATAAGGTTCCCTGTAGACCTCTGAAGCCCATTTGTGTTTGTGTAGATCTTGGGAGAGGTTTGAAGGTTGTAACATCCATATTATAATAATTTACCTCTTACATATTCTACACTTTCCAATGAATTGGAATCATGAGCTTAGGAGCCAAAAACAAATCTGTGAGAGATAATTCAACTCTACCCTCAGGACAGGAAGCAGGTAGTAAATCTAGTGGCAGTGCACCCAGTGCCCATTTCTGCAGTGCCTCACAATTTTTTTTATTTTTATTTCTTTGTTTCAAATCTCAATGCTACTGGCCCTGGCAATATAATTTCAAATTATATATATATATATATATATATATATATATATATATATATATATATATATATATATATATATAAACAAATTATAGGTCAAAGCTTTCATGCTCCATAGCCTTCTAGTGGCCAAATTTGATAATGCATTTTTTTATTTTTTTAAGTTTATTTTTGCTATTATTTGTGTCCCCCATTCATTTAATCTGGTGGGATTTGTTCTCCCCATCCCCCACAGTTTCTATGCCCCTGATTGGAATACTAGTAGTGTAGTTGAGTGCTATTGACAGTGTGTGTTAGAGCTGAGGACATCAGTGGTGCAACACTAATAGATCTACCATTCAATAAAATTGAATTTGTTCGTTCACACGTCAACTCTTCAAACTCTTGGAACTCTGGGGTCCTCTAACATGAGCAAAGAATTAGCGATTCTGCTAATTAGTTTATACAAAAGACTTTCCAAGTTTTAATACAACAGGTTTTTCATGGTACAGGTACTCAAGAGAAAAGTGTTCTGTATTTATCTGCACATCTGGAGCTGTTGAACAGAGATTTCTAGAGTAGGGAAAAGATGTATGAGCTCGTATTGCAGCTGATGAACTGAATTTTTGTCTGACATGCCTCTGATTAAGCTTTACATTTCGGAAATTCTTTTTTGTCAAGGAATTTGAATCACTTGGATCCCCAGAGTTAAATCATGGAAATACAAGATCTGGCAGGTCCCTGTTTCTGAAGATGTTTACATTTCATGTGTTGTTAAAATGAAAGAAGAATCAACAGCAGTGTTATAATTACTGTATCATGGCGCGGACAGGAACAGAGAAGATAAAATCTTAAACACTTCAGGACCCAATGGGCAGATAAGAAAGTCCTGCTCCAGGACTGGGGAATTTCCATTTATTATTCTTACTCTGACTTCTGTACATAGAGCCTTCAGAGAATTCTGTATGTTACAACTGCTCTTGTACGGGAGAATTTTTTAATACATCTGTGACTAGAACATGTTGATGAATAAGATCAAGATCATCTGTTCAGTTTCTCAAGATTTAGATCTGTTTTTATGTTCCAAGAGTGCATTTATTTGCACACTGAAATGTTCTATCACTAGCTAGTTTCAGTTTTTTTTTAACACCATCCAATATTTATATAATGCCTTTTTGAAAACCCCTTCACAATGGGAAAAACATAAAATACTCAAAAATACAACTTTCAAAGGAGTAGACTTGAAAAATAAAAAAATCCACATTTGTTGCATTGAAATGCATTTGTGCATTCAGTGCATCCTCCCTTGTAGAAGCAGATCGCCAAAAATGGTGTCTCCTACTGCAACACAATTACATGTAAAAAACTTAAAGGCTCAATTATATATTTTTAATGTTTTTATTTTAAAATAGCATGTTGTAAATATAGGACTATAGCAGTACTTTAAGCCTTAGTCAGAAACATATCCTGGTGTTAAAGTTAAAGAGTTTATTTTCCTGATATCAACATGTCTTCAGGTGGTGTCTGTAGCCATGAAATGAAAAGTCATTTGCTTCTGGGGAGGAAAGCTATGGCAAGCTTGGACAAGCTAGTAAAAAAAAAAAAGTTATTACATTATCAACAAAGGTCTGCATAGAAGTATGGCATCCCCAGTAGTAACATACGGATGTGAGAGCTGGACCATAAAGAAGGCTGAGCGCCGTAGAATTGACACCTTCAAATTGTGTTGTTGGTGAACTACTTAGAGTTCCTTGGAATGCAGGAAGATCCAATAAATCAATACTATGGGAAATCAAGACAAAGTGTTCACTAGAAGGTGTGATCATGAGGCTAAAGCTCAAATATTTTGTCTATATCATGAGAATATAGGATTCCCTAGAAAAGACTCTGATGTTGTGAAGGATTGAAGGCACACAAAGAAGGAGCCGGCCCTGAGAGACAGAGATGGATTGATGAGGTAATTGAAGCAATGAAGATGAACTTGTTGGAGCTCAGAGGGGCAGTGACTGACAGATGTGCTTGCGTGTTGTGGTCCATAGGGTCACGCAGAGTCAGATATGACTGAACAACTAAACAACAAGTAAGTAGATGTTCATTAAATCTTGTTTTTGTATGAGTGACCAATATCCTTATAGTTTTAGATCATTGTAAGAGCTAATAGAGAACTAGTTAGAAAAGTTATTGCCAGGCCACGCCAGTAAAGTACTGAGGACATGCTTCTTTGTCCTGTCAGTTTTCCTTTATAGTAAGAATATCCTTTTGGTTTTTCTGCCAATCACATGTCACATCCAGGGATGTTTGCTTTCCCTGTGACTGTATGAAACGTGTCAGGATAAGAAGACAGTATGTGTTTAGATCTAGAAAGGGCAAAATTATTTGCCTTTAATTGTTCCGTTATCTATTGTGGTTGCTCAAAAATATTCATGCAAAAGTAGTGACTAAATATTTTGACAGATATATGTAACAATACATTAAATAAAGAATGTTTACATCAGTGATACACAAATGGTGAGCTTTACACGAGCACCCATCTTGGAGAGGAATATGGTGCCCCTCTAGAATAATGCATAGTCTCGCCACAACTAATATATTACTCTCCACGATTTATTCCACTCTTTTCATTTGAAGAGTCATTTACCTCACTGTAAGTGCTCTTCATGGCATGAAGGATCACAAGATTACATGTTAAAATTAACTATTTTTCATTACACTAATAACAGATAAAAAAAAATCTAAAATGTTAAGCCCCTGTTTACATATAAAGTGTATCCAGCCTACTGGCTGTTGCATGCCAAGCGTGCAATGGAGACAGTGATTGATAGCAGTTTTTCCCTGGACTCAGGACTGCACTAACCAGTTAACCCATAACTTACCTGTTAGGTGAGTCCAGCATTCCATGCTTACACAGATAGATTTGTATGCATGCAATTCTGGACTCACCTTCTTCTGATCTCTACACAGACAACACCAGAGCAGATCACTGGTTTGCATTGTTCAAATTCAAGGGAGGCAAGAGAGCAGAAACATGAATTTTCGGCCATAACAAATTACAGAAATTACAAGTTTGGTTCTCTTCAAACTGGAAATGTAACCAGTCTTACCATTGACTTGAATGGGACACGCACCCCTGATTGGCTGGAGTGACGTAAAAGCAAATGGACAGTCTATTACACATGCAATAATTTTATTTTGTTTTATTTCTGAAAAATACACGTATATAAAAATTTTTTTTTTTTTTTACTGTGAGCCAATAAGATCTACATATTGAAGCAGACTCTCTACAATACCTGTTAGTTTCAATAAAGTTTAAACAGGAATTGCTAAAAAAAATACTTTTGTAATGTTTTAAATGTGTTCTTTTAAATGCTTCAAAAAACTGTTCCATGTCCCTTTAATGAGCAAACCAGTTTTTTTTTTTTTTAATGTGGCTTTTTAATAACTATCAAATGTTTACAAATCCTAATGAGTTAAATACTATCTCGCAAACTAAATTACAAATTTGTGACCCTACATATTCCTTGAAAATATAATAAATATTTGTCTAGAGTAAACAAGAAGACAGACTTTACTACAAATATGTAATTTCATATGTAATTTCATTTGAGTAATTACAATATACTGAGAGGCAGTAAAGTTCAGCCAATCCGAGTATGTTACTTCTATCGTAATTTCATTTTAGTAAAAAAAAATTGTAAGGGAATAATACAAGTTGATAACAGATTTGCAGACGTTAAAGGGCCAGTGTACACACTTTTTATGTTAAACCTATTTTGGAGTTCTGCATTAACATATACATGTACAAATAGCAGCAAAGCAAATCTTTAGCAGGAAAATATAATTTAGAAACACAGTTTACCTCATTAATGGCTGCTGCTATATTCTATGCCACCTCTTTCATTGTCCTGAGGACTACTGAAATGAGGTGAAATATTTCAACTGGGATAATTTTTTTGTGTCATTCAGTTGTTTCTGACTCTCTGTGACCTTATGGACCGTAACACATAAGGACATCTTTATGTCCATGGTCATGCTGATCCACTTGGTCTTCATGGCAGAGATACTGTAGCAGGTTGCCAGTACCTACTCCAGGGGACCAAACATACAGTATTCCTAGGAGGTCTCCCACCTAAGTACTGACTAGCTTCAGGGTGGTATGACCTGACTTAGAATTGACAGCAGTGAAAGTACCGTATTAGGATTCAGTGCTTTCACCTCTGTGACCTGGGTTCAGTTCCAGTCAGATTATGAAGAGATCACACAACCCTGAAGCCAGCAGGGTTGGGCCTGGTCAGTACTTGGATGGGAGACCAGCTAGGAGCTGTATGCTGTGGCCCACTGGAGAAGGGACTGGCAACCCACACCAGTATCTCTGCCATGACTACCAAGTGGATCAGCATGGTGTGTTGTGGTCCATGAGGTCACATAGGGTCAGACACGACTGTGAAATACAAACAAACAAATTGTGGTAAAATAAGTCAAGGCCTTTTAATGTAAACTTGCATCTACCCAATTGTATAGTGCTATGATATATTCCCCATAGGAAACAGACACCAGAGCAATCTGCTTCTCAGGAATTGCAAAGCTTAGTAAATATGAGGAAATGTCTGTCATCAACAGCTTTCTTCATATATCAATGACTGTGAGAAATGTTGCACATGTTGTCATAATACCCATCAACGTGACTACTGCTATAATTATTTTATGTAAATACAAGGACACTGTGGGCACAGATTCACATGTATGTACTGAGCAGAGTGTAATATGACAGATTATACACCAGATTTCTCTACCACATTCTGTATTTCTGTGCAGTGTCCAAATGTTGCCGACAGACAAAATCTGGTTAAGATATTATTATTATTTTTATTTATTTTTTTCACATGAGGAAAATTATAACATTTTAAATAAAAATACATTAGTTTAGATTCTTAAAGGATCACGGTGGTCATATATTTAAAGGACCACTGTACAGTGAAAAAGAATACATAGGTCTGAAAATGTTGTGGCTGACTAACCGCATAATTAAATAACTAACACATCACAGTAAAGATATCATAAAAGCATGTTGAAATACTTTAGAATTATTTAAATATGTGCATTTTTCATTGAGAACATGAGTCACTGACTGCCCACTGCCGACCCACAGACAACCCTTACCATAAAATGTTGGAATCAGCTAAACAGGTCAGTTATGGGTTAACTAGTCAGTACAATGCAGAGTTCAGGTAAAAACTGCTATCAATCACTGTCTTCACTGTGGCCCTCCGCTATCTGTTATTAATCTAGCAACAGTCAGGAGGCAGGATAGACTGTGCTTATTTACAGACTTAAAGCGTTAATTTTTTAGCTGTTATTAGTGTAAAAAATAGATCATTTTAACATACAATCTTATGCTCTATCACAGCATGAAGAGCACTTTCAGAAGGATAAATGGCCCTTTAAGCTAGTTTTTTGTTTAAAAAAAAGTAAATGTTGATGACTCTGCTGGTCCCTGGAGGCATCCATGATAAGTTAGTGGAAGCTGTTTATGTGAGAGAGGCGTTTTTGGATAGCAATAGCTGTATTTCCTAATGTAAGCAGTCTGCTTTTGGATCTGTGAGGGGAGCGGTGTAGTGTCAATTTCAAACTGATACAATTATCTAACAAAGCCTTCTTCCCTCAAGTGGACCCACCCAGGAGAAAATGCCAAATTGAAAACCACTCACTGAAACACACATTAGTAGCATGGAGCAATGTAACCTGAGCCACTAGCTATGGAATCTACCATTTTAGTTTTAGTGCAAGCAGAGGAAATTTCTGTCTGCACAATGGGATGGTGGCATCTACAACTGTCAGTGCTTTCAGCAGGACTAAGCTCATTAGTTTAAAAAGTTGCAAATGTAAAGTTTTTCTTATTCTCTTTTTTTTTTCCAGTATTCAATAACCTACACAGAAAGAATTGGCCACAGTGGTCTTTTTTCTGTAGACGTTATCCCATTGAAAAAAGCGCATATGGCACCGTGACCATATAATACAACTACACAACACTATGGAATTTTATTGTATTCATTTTTCAATAGGAATCATGCCTGCTGTGCATTAATCACACAACTAAAGTCATAAAGTAAATTAAATCAAGTTGTTATATGAAACATATGCCAACATCAGTTGTTATTTGCAGGTAGTTAACAAGAGCACTGTAAATAGACTAAATTGTATATATATTCAGTTGCTTTTATACTTGGCACTCGTATCAACATTCATTAATGTAATATGTTTAAATGACAAGAACAACACTTGATAAATATTATCTTAAGAAATGAGATTCCAGCTCATCCTCCAAATATAAATATGGTATTGCTAGTAATTTTCGGGAACTAATGCCAACTTGAAGCTTATGATAGAATTTGAACAGATTTTTATTTAAATGTCTCTGGCCTGCTGATATATATATAGATTGTTAATTCTCATATTGATTTCTAAGAAATAGGGCATCACATGTTTAAATGCATGTAATTAGTTTGGTGATATTTTTAGTACAAATGCAAGTATAATTAGCTAATTAATACCCTGAGCATTCAATATGGCTACACAGTTATTATTTTTCTATATTATTTTCATTTTTTTTTTATTGAAAGAGACATTATTACATGGAACATATTATCTCAAAAGAATTGTAATAAAGTTATCTGCTGTCATCAAATACAGATCCTGGACCTTTCCTGCTGGCTGCCTGCACGCAGTGCCGGCCATCGGCCACTAGGTGGCGCGGCCGCAGGTTCCCTGAATTTCATATGCTTTTGTTTTAGGGTGAGGTGTGTTAGGGTGAGGTGTGTTAGGGTGAGGGGTGTTAGGGTTAGGTATTAGGGTGAGGGGTGTTTGAGTTAGGTGTTAGGGTTAGGAGTGTAAGGGTTAGGTGCTAGGGGTGTTAGGATTAGGTATTATGGCGAGGAGTGTTAGGGTTAGGAGTGTTAGGATGAGGGGTGTTAAGGTTAGGTGTTAGGGTGAGGGGAGTTAGGGTTAGAAGTGATAGGATAAGGGGTGTTAGGGTTAAGTGTTAGGGTGTGGGGTGTTAGGGTTAGGAGTGTTAGGAGCAGCAGGGTTAGGGTTAGGTATTAGGGTTAGGAGTGTTAGGGTGAGGGGTGTTAGAGTGAGGGGTGTTAGGTATTAGGGTTATGAGCGTTAGGGTTAAGGGGGTTAGGATTAGGGGAGTGTTCAGGTACTGGCTCATTATACGCTTTACACTGGGAATAAATTCACGGACAGCTCCGGCGCACCACCTAGCGACCGATAGCCATCACTGCGCATGGGCGGCGGGGAACAATTTTGACTTTATTTCCAGTTTGTTGTCTAATTTTTTTTTACTACTAATTTGAATTATATTCATAGCTATCTCCTGTGACAAAAAAATAAAATAAAATAAAGTAAAACATATAAAAAAAAAATCTGATGCTTAGAATGAGGTTAGTATTTCTCATTCTAGTTACAGATCTTACTTAAAGAACTGCTTATTTATTTACCCTACTGATGAGGGTAAATTAAATACTAAAATCCATAAAAATAAATGTATTTAATTGGCAATTATAATAATTTTATAGTGGGAGACACCATTATTTGGGTGTATCTGTTTCTTTTGGTGGAAGGGGGCTTGAATGCAGAGGATTAAAGCTGCTTCAACTAAAATACTAACAGCCTTATTAAATTGACATTCAGTAAATTTAAAAGGGCTCTATTTAAGCACAGCATATTTTATTTACAGAAGTTTTTAGTTAGTGAAGACCTTCCTTCTGGATAAAAGTACACTAAATAATAACTTCTGTAAAAAAATATGCTGTGTGCTTAAATAGAGCCCTTTTAAATTTATCGAATCGCAATTTAATAAGGCTGTAAATGTCAGTAGTGCTTTCAATAAAAATTATGGAAACCCGTCTACAAAAGCTCTTCCTGTAGAGATAGTGGTTAAAAAAAAAACAATGGCTGCTCTGAGTAAAGAATAATTGCTTATAATAGTACATTAAAGGCTACAAAAAGCATATAAGTGTCTTGCACTGCTGCAAGAAGGCAGTGTCATGTGTGTCTGAGCAGCATGCAACACTTGTAGTGTGAGCCACCTCGCCTCTAATTGTGGGCTTAGGCCACAGCTGTGAAACATGGCACCTTACATGAGAGTGAACAGGAAGAAAGTGGACACTTGCAGAAGGTTAGAATCAGTTACAAAGAAGGCTTCTAAGAAGTAAGTAAAGTATATATTTTTAGATGGAGATTACAGTGGAAGGATACAATTAATTAAGTCACAGATGTTAAAACATTTAATTAAAACAAGAATATTTTGCCTAACGAGCCCCTTTAACTCTATAAAACCCATCACATCTCTACATAATCATGAATTTTAAATTAATAAAAAAGTTGCAAAGTAATTTGTAACAAAAATACATATTGATTCCTTAAATTAAGTACATTGTGAACACAGAAACTTATCTTAATTTTTTTTTGTTGCTATTTTTACAAGAACATAATCAACAATTCATAGAAAAGCATTATGCAAGTATCATTTTGTAGTATTATTTTAAAATATCAAATATCAAGTCAATTATTAACTATTAATGCAAAAGCACATATAAGTATCATTATGTAGTAATAACATAAAATATCAAGTCAATCATTGAATATTAATACTAAAGCACATATAAGTATCATTTTATAGTATTAACTTAAAATATCAAGTCAAACATTAACTATTAATACTAAAGCACATATAAGTATAATTTTGTAGTATTAACTTAAAATATCAAATCAAGCATTAACTATTAATATTAATGCAAATATAAGTATCATTATGTAGTAATAACATAAACTATCAAGTCAATCATTGAATATTAATACTAAAGCACATATAAGTATAATTTTGTAGTATTATTTTTAAAATATCAAATATCAAGTCAATTATTAATTATTAATGCAAAAGCACATATAAGTATAATTTTGTAGTATTAACTTAACATATCAAGTCAGACAATAACTATTAATACTAAAGCACATATAAGTATCATTTTGTAGTATTAACTTAAAATATCAAGTCAATCATTAACTATTAATACAAAAGCACCATACAAATATAATTTTGTAGTATAACTTAAATTATCAAAATGTAGCTAATTCAATTAACTAACTACAGTTGATCAAGAGGATTTAATTAGAATAAGAAATCAATTTCTTCTTCTCTTAACCTGATGCAATACGTATTCCAATTATTTAATTAAATTACTCAGTACCATTAAGACAATTAATCAAAAATAATAACATCAGTCTCCATCATACAGCATAACTCAGATATAACACCAAAGTATCAAAAGGAGCAATATTGTTCAAAGTAAATACAATATAAATAGACTTATAAAATACCCAAGACATCTCAGCTACTTTTAAGACAGAATACATGAGCAGTGCATTTAGAAATGTTATAGTAGCGTGAAAACAAGTAGTTTGCATTGCTCAAGCAGCAGGTGGGCCCATCAGTACTTACCCACTTACACAATGGCATGGCACAAGGTTACTTGCTAATCACAAATAAACTGGAATTTACTCACCTAGGGAAGAAACAGAAAAAAGAAATGTCAACACTTCTTGCAATGAAAAATTACATATTTAAGAGTACACAGAGGCAAATTTCAATACAAAATCACTTAAAGAGACAAAGTGAACATTTAAACTATTTCAGCAAAGAGTTCTGGGGAATTGTGGTCTTAGCGGCTCCACTCCAAACTTGACACTGATCCTTTAGAGAGATTTAGATTTAATATTTCCCCTCATTTTCAAGCTGCGGGCTTGGCTAATCCATTGTTTAGAAAGGGCTTATATCTGCCGGAAAGCCTTTAGAAATAAGTGCTTATATATTGATTTTGTTTTTGACCTCCTGGTCTGTTAGATATGAGAAGGAAGAGTAAATGGCCGCAGGAGATTGACCCCAAAACGAAATGGCGGCAGGAGATTGACCGCAAAACTGGGAGCCTTCCAAAAAAAAAAAGAAAGGATATTGGCATCTGTATGTATACAATCAACCAACATGACTGTACTACAACATATCTAGATGTCTGAAGACACCATGGGCCTCATTCAATTGCGATTTGGCCAATTGAATAGGGCTCTAAATAAGCACATAGCATATATTTTTTAAAGAAGTTTTTAGTTAGTGAACTTCTATCCAAAAGCAAGGTCTTTACTAACTAAAAACTTCTTTAAAAAATATATGCTATGTGCTTATTTAGAGCCCTATTCAATTGGCCAAATAGCAATTGAATGAGGCCCCATAAATATAAGTCATTAATGGGTTAGCATGCACGGTTGTGGGGGGTCTGTTTATACATGTTCTTCATCATGATCTAGCAGCTTTGTATTAGTTGATCTTGCCTTATCTTATTTATTATTACAATTTACCTGTTTTTTTAAATAATTTTGGATGTTAAAGGTTACTTTGTGCTTTCTGCAATGTTATCCATTGTGAAAGCTCAACATAATGCTTAAATGTACATGTCCTTCTCACATATGCAACCTTCACCAAAGTATCATTGATGCCTCCAGGGTCCAGCAGAGGCATCAACATTTATTATTTTCTTTAAAATATCCACACTAAAATAATCTCACACAAACACAAACAAACAAGCCAACAAAAGGTAAAAATGCAGTCACACTGCTATGTATGTGTTTTATTGAATACTTTTTCTATACGCAAGTGCAATATATATGATGCATTATACATTCCTGATGTTTAAACTTTTTAACACACTAATGTTTGCCTAGATTCACTAAAGCTTAGGATTTAGGCAGTAGGTATAAACCAATAGGCCAATCTAGTATTCACATTTTCAAAGTTTATTAAAAATATTTAGGATAGGCATTATTTTTATTTTTTATTTTGTTACTGTATTTGTTCTCACTACTTTTGCTTTATCTACTACCCTTTTTATAAACTAACTAGGAAATTGCCTATCAAAAATAATGGGAATAAAATTGCTGGCAATGCTGTTTGCCACACAATGTGAGGCTTTTGCTCCTCTGAGCACCTTCAGCGCTCATTGCAAGCATCTCCCCCATATACTTCAACTTTCCTGCTTTGCAATGATCACTTTCGGCTCTCATGGCGAGCCCCTGCCACTCGCAGTGCTCATCGTGTACCCTGCGATGAGCACCTTTGGCGCTGATCGCGTGGCTTGCAATGAGCGCCTTCGCCACTCATTGCAAGCCTTTCCTCTCAGCTACTGTACGGGCCGCTCATTGCAGGGTTCGTCAACATGCAAGTTTTGTGCTTGGGAATGCCATGTGTCTTTTTCTACCATCTCTCCCCTGTCCCTTCCCTGTGTCTTTCTCCTCTGTTTGTCTGTTGAATATTTGTGTGTTACGCTATGACTGCCGTTTGTCTTATTTTCAAAGTCCCACGTGCCTGGAGTTGTTTGTGTAAGTGTTACTGTCTTTGCCGTCGTGTATTTATTAAGTTCCACGTGCTTGGCTTTGCTCACCCTTGGTTTCATCCTGTTTCAGATTTTTTTAAGTTTTTCGCCATTTTTTTCCTTGCTTAGCCGATTTTTGATTGCTGATAAACAGCAAATATGGTTCAAATTCGCTTGCAACCTCACTTCCTGGCTTCCTGGCTTTCCCCCTGTGCTGTGTGTGAGTGTGTTTTTTTTTAAATGTTATTATTTCTCTTGTTTTTCAGGTTTTTCGAGTTACGAGCTTAAACTAAGTGTGGCCGTCAAATTAGCAAACTGCGTTCCTCATGATCAGCGGCAAAGTGCTACTATTTTTAGCGGCTTCCAGCGAGTCTCGCAGTGCAATGAGCTCCGAAGGTGCTCATTGCAGCCTAAGTCCAGTGTCGCTCATCGCGAGGCCTGCAATGACCGCCTTCGGTGCTGATTGCAGCCTAAGTCCTGCAGCGCTCAACGCGAGGCCTGCAATGAGCACCTTGGGCGGTCATTGCAGCCAAAGTTCCGGCATGCATCAACTGCTCGACTCGCTTCGTGAGGCTCGCAAGTGTGTTACCAACATTGCAAACCTTACGAACAGTCCCACAGATCCACGCAAAGCCTGGAATATGTAGTTGGCACTATGTTAGGTGCTATGGCAGCGGCACAGCAGAGACAGGAATCTCCCTAAAGCTTTTTTTCTTAAAATGCTTAATAAACATGTATACATGTAATAAATATTAATAATAATGCATATTTTATATTCAGTTATTTATAAATCTAACGCCCTAATGATAATCAATATTGTTTTATTTAAATATATAATACATTTATTTTTTCTCTTAATAATTTTACTTAATAATTTCAAAAGATTACATGCATCCAGTCCTTAAATCTTGGTATCTGTTTTATTTATATGCACACACATATCTGAAAGTCACACAAGCATTTCAGTCTGTAATTTAATAAAAAAATATACTTTGTTTTGTTTATTTATTTAGGGGCTTGGACTATACAGATCACTACCTAAATAATCACAAGCTTTAATAAACAATACACAACAAAACTTCACAGTACATTACATTACTGCACTAGTAAATTGTATCTGAGTTACTTTTGTGTGCAGAAACAAGACTTCTAACAATCTCACACGAGCAGCACTTAATCACTACTGACCAAATCAGTTTAAAGTTGTCAGAAGTATTTTTCACTCATGCGTACCAATGGGATGAAAATGTGCAGTCAAATTTATGAGCAAATGAATATCATTATAATACATAAGAATCTCGGTAACTAAGGTGCTTCTTCAAATTCACTTAGAAAGGAGTAAAAAACATTATTTCCAGATATTCTATATTCTGCCTTAATATAATTTCAGGGATTTGTACATGGAACATCTTGTAGTGCCGGAGTAAATGGTTTCACAGTAAATCCATCAGTCCAGCTGCACTTCAAGAAGTCTAGGTCTATAAAACCAAGAAATATTTGGCTAACTCAACTCAGGAGCTCAAGGGTCGGAGACAAGCCAGATATTCACTGTTTTCCTATAGAAGTAGAGGTAAGTAAATAAAAAAATGATTGGGCCACTAATTAAAGGACCAATGTAATGCCCTAACAACACCATTAATACAATTCAGATTCAATTCATAGAAAGGCTGGTTCCAGTATAAAATTCTTAATTCTGACTAAGCTGGTAGTGGTATCCACCTACTAAAAGGAGAATGGATGAGGTGGCTTTGTCTAGCAAGAAGGGTATACGAAGACATACATTTTCAGGCACAATGTTTAAGCAACACAGTTGTCTCCATTGGCTGGACCAGGGATCGTCAACCTTTTAATAACTACCACCCACTTTTGATGGTAAAATTTCCTTACCGCCCACCGGTGCCCCAATAACTCAATTTACCCTATATCATTTCTGGTTACCTAAATCATATGACCCTAGCTATTTATCCATTCCTGACTGCTGACCCTAGGCTCTCTCACTAGCTCTCCAACCAGCCAATCGTAGTGCTGCATGTCATTGGTGTGTGACATCACTCGTCAGCGACGCCACCTAGCGATTACCTCGCCACACCCAACATGAAAGCTTGAATTGTCCACTAGTGGGCCGTAGGGACCAGGCTGACTACCACTGGGTTCGACACTTGCTGTGTTAAAGTAATTTGCATTGGCAATAAGATTTTTGCTGTAGGGTCATATGAAAGTTTTCTTGGGCCTCTTATCATAGGACATTCCTTAAAGCCCTTAAGACCTGTCTCTCAACTTAAACCTCATTCCCCTTGATAGCATTATCAGGGTAGAGACAATCTATAGCAACAAAATAGTGAACCACTGTATTGTAGAGAAATTTTCAAAAGATTGTGAAGTATGTAGTAGACTAACAAGGAATAATAAAGCATCATCATGGACTGCTAGTTGGCCCACAGCATATTGTTTGAGTATTAAAGGGCCTGTTTAAGTGCCAGATAAAGAACTGTGAGTATCTAGTTCCATATGTAATAGTTCAAGAATTGTGTATTTATAAATTCAACAATAAAGCCAGCTGTTAATAAAATGAGCTTTAAATTAATCCTAATTCCTGGGTATGCAGGGTCTCTGTCCGGTCACATGACTAAGCTTTGTTTTGTAGAAGCCATTGAAATCCCCTGGCAGCTGTTTAATTATTCAGCAATTATCACTTACTTATCCCTATACCTGTGCTTTTGTGCATGTGTGATATCAATGTTTTTTTTTTCCTGCCTGATTTTACAAACCATGGCTAATTTACAGTCCTATCAGATTAAAGGTATGGTTAAGTCAACATTCCTAACAGCTATGAGATAGCTTCAATGGCTTCTACAGAAACAATCCGAGTCACGTCACAGAAGGGAGGTAGTGATAGACTCAGCAGATCAGCCAGGTTAACATTCATTTTAGTTACATATGGTTTTATTGTTGAATTGATTAATACATATTTCTTGAACTAACATGTGGAAAATGACATACCGACCTTTACCTGATGCTAACATTGGCCATTTAATAGTATTTCTGTTGAAGATTATTCCCTCATACCCCACTGTATATATATTCTTAAATAGGGTACATTACATATGGGGTATATTGAGAGTTTCAAAAGAACTCAGATTTTATATGTTTTATGAATAAACAGCCAGGAGAACTATAAACAAAATATATTGATATGGCATATAGAAGAATGAGTGCATTAATTTACTTCATTTCAGAATTTATGGTTGGGACAAATATGTTTTTAGTAGTCCAATAGCACCATGAACCTCCATACTTCAATTATTGTACAGGTGCCAAAGAGAATATTATATTTTGACCAATAATGGTACATTTATGGTTTTATGCTGCCCTAGTTATGTACACACCCACGTCCCACTTGTAGCTCCTCCTTTCACCTTTGCATATCTCAAACAATACGTTTATGTGCTTTTATGTACCGTATTGGTCCGAATATAAGCCACACCCGCATATAAGATGCACCCGTAAAGTTCAGGGGGGAAAAATAGAAAAAAGATAGTACTCAAATATAAGCTGCACCCATAAAATTGGAGAGAAAAAGACTCTCAAAGTGATCAGCCATTGCAAGAAACAGGCTTTCTAATTAGCGCTGTAGCTTTATTTACAGATTTTACAGGATGTTAGAATCACTAAAACCGTAAATCGCTATTCAATACCGCAGTCTCAAGCACGAAAATCGGAACCCTTAACTCGCTATAGCGCAAATCGGCAGTAATTTTGCGTTCGCGAATAGAAGCCGCACACCTAACAAGCAAAGTTCGCTAATCGCCAATGATTTTTTTTTTCGGTCGCGAATATAAGCAGCACCTGTAACTCGCAAGCTCAAAAATCTGAAAAAAGGTGCGGCTTATTTTCGGACCAATACGGTATATACATGGTATATCAGAAGGTGTCAAGTAAACATACATGTATGAAAAAAAAATGGCATTTAAAAATACAAGCAAAAAAAATGTAAACACTTAGGTTGAAATTAGCAAAATGTCTTGTAATTTCTGACCATTGAAAAGTAGGGTTAACACCCCCTCCAAACCCAGGCTAAATTAGCATTCATTTTATAATTTGTTTTGGCCAATCAAGTTAGCTGAAATATTCGGTTTAAACTCTGGGGTTCCTGTTTGTGCTGCAAAGGAGCCTGGGATAGGTAGTTGGCACTATGTTAGGTCAGCAGAGACAGCAATCTCCCTAAATGTTTCAGCTAACTTGACAGCCTCCTGCCCCCTGCCGTCCTAGGCCTGGCCTTAGCTGAAACACCCCACCAAATATTGATACAATGGGGCAGTTTTACGAAGTTGGGATAAAAGAAGTTAAGTGAAGTTAAACATAAAATACCTCCGCATCCTATATTTTCTATAGGATCTATTTATCACACAGGGGTAAAATGTAACCCTAATAAATCGCTCCTATAGAAAACACAAGAAATAGGGATATTTAACACCACTTTTGAATCCCCACTTTTATCCTTGCTTGATGTCTTGGCTATTCTGTATATTTAAGTTGTAAAACCAAACAAGTATTTTATTCAGTTCCCTATTTTATTAAACTGTGGGTTTATGAATAAAAACCGTGAGTATGTCAGTCTGAGTTGTGTATCATATCCCAAGTGCAAAATTGCCACTGACAGGAGAAATTCTGTCACTTTACATTTCATGAAACACAATTCATCACACATACATGCTTCAGTGGAAACCATAGTCCCCTTGTGAGTAACGATATTTCATGTTCATTGCAGTTGTCTTCAAGTGGTTCTGGACTTGGGTTTTTTATATATGCACAATCTGAGCCGTGCAGTTATGTGTTTATTAATATTCTCTTGTTTTAGTTTCTGAGAAGTAATACGCAATTTAATATTTACATTACTCATAAAACAGAGAGTCATTACAAGAGAAATACCGCCATTCCTGCTTCTTACTGTTAATCAAGAGTGGATTTCCCAGCGCACTGCTGCCTGAGGACACTTTTCAGAATCACTTTCAGGGAAGACTGCAAGAAATGTTATGGGAAGTGGGGTATGGGAAAGAGATAACGAAAAGAAGGGAAGAAAAACAGAAATGGAAGACAGATGGATCAAGAAAATGGATTTTTTTAAATCCATCAAACTTGTAATATGAAATCATCGGCATATGGATATGCATATTTTAAATGAAGGGTCATAAATAGCTGCACACTATTTAGATCTATGACTAAGGAGGCTTTGTGCCTTTCCTCCACCCCCTTTAGACCTGAGACTCGTTGATTATTTAAAAAAACAAGCATTCACTATGTATTCTTAGATTAAAATCCATTTATTAAGACATAAAAATGTATATGCGCCTTTTTGTCGACATTCCCTTTAAACAGACCAGACGGTGAGTTTTAACCAGATCTTATATATATCCCTATCTGCATCAATGCAGCATGGGAGCATGCCAAATGTTGTTCTGCAGATGGCATGCACTTAAGGCACATGAGATATTCAGTAATCATTGGTAATGATCTTTAGTCTGGTTAATTTACATATTTGCTTGTGTATGGATCAGAAAGGCTTTGTTGTTGTCCATTCATTTAGATGTGTCAGATTCTCTGTGACCTTTAAGGTTTTCTTGGCAAAGATACTTTAGTGGATTGCCAGTTCCTTCTCCAGTGGACAGTCTAACAACTCTACTCTGACCTGCCCATCTTGGGTGACCCTGCATGGTATAGCTCACACCATCACTGAGATACACAATGCCCTTCATAACAACAAGGTAGTGATGCTGAAGGGGCAAGAAAGACGTTCTGACAGCTAAAAATTGCAAACATCAATGTTAGCACTATTTTTTATAACATTCAATTGATTATAGATTTATTTTAGGTATAGCATAAAATACACCATATTTGGAACCCCCACAGTGTAACTTCAAACAAAACCATGTCCTATATCTTCTATAGAGTTATATGTTTATCACTTCTTGATAAATTGACTCCAATAAACATGGTGATGTTTTAATTCCACTTTATTCCACTTAACTCTGTTTATTCCCACTAATCCCTGCCTATCCTTACTTTTATATTCACTTATGTATCGATATACCCCAAAAGAGTGAGAGGACAGAAATCAAATTAGCAAGTTTACTTTTGTAAACATACAGTACACAGTTCTAGGGTAGACCGAAGTAGGATCTACTTGGAGACTTCTTATTCCTCTATATTACTTTAAACCGTTGGGAAGACACCCAAATGGAAATGCAAGTCACAAAACATGGGACATAATAGAAGATGATGATAAATAATGGGAGATTAAAGGTAGATTTGTGAAGCTTAATTTTAAAGCTAGTACAGAAAAATGAATGTGGCAAAGCAGATGAAATGATAGGACCAGTTGTGTGTTGGACAGTGGTTCTTAATACTAATCCTCAAGGCAAACCATCAGGCCAGAATTTGAGGATATTTCTACTTGAACGCAGAAAGTGACTGAAACAATGGTTAGCTTACCACAGTACAAATATGGATATCCTAAAACCCATTCCTTGAGGAAGGTTGGTGTAGGAGAACTGGCATTGTATACATGGGGCACCAAACTAAGGGCCTCATTCAAATGTGATTTGGCAAATTGAATAGGGTTCTATATAAGCAAAGAGCATATATTTTGACAGAAGTTTTTAGTTAGTGAAGAGCTTGCTTTTGGATAGAAGTTCAATAACTAAAAACTTCTGTAAAAAAAATGCTTATATAGAGCCCTATTCAATTGGCCAAATCACAATTGAATGAGGCCCTAAATATGCCTACTGTTTTGTACTTAATGCAAAAAAAAAACGTTTTCACAGATATATCAGTTAGGCCCTTTATTAACTTCTAAGCATCAAAAAAGAAAAATTACATGTTTTAAGTTCATAATATCAGAATTTTAATATATCTCAGGATGAAGATGCAATTCAAACTCTGTGCTTACAACTAATAGAACTAAGGAGTGAAATGAAAGAAATCATATTAACAAGTTTACATCTAAAACATTTTTAAGGTAGATAGAACTAGTATCCCTATGAGACTGATTTGACTTCCTAATCCTCCTCTTGAGTAAAAACTGCCTACCTAAAGAAAAATTTGATTATTTCAAAGAAAATGCGTAATGTGCCTTGGCTGCTCAGTAGTGTTAAACAACCCATGTTTCGTTAAAAATAAAAAATGATCAGTTTTAGCCCTTAAAATCTGCTGAATTATTTATAACATCAAGCTCCAATTTCTCAGCCATTATAAATCAGTTACTGCTAAATTACAAATTTAACTATATGAGACTCTATGAATGCGAAAAATAAAAATGAAGCACATAAATAACTATTAATTATATGTAGTATTATCCTTTATTTGTAATAAGCCAACCTATATGGGGTTAAATACAAGTCAACAACAGTTTAATACATTGCAAAATAATGGAGGGTTCTGTCTTTGAGCTTAAAATCAAACATAAATAGTGCTTCCCCTAAATTGAAAACTTGCAAACTTACAATCTAAAGAGTATGGGCGGGGAATAGAAGGATGACATATGTATTTTTAATGGGATTTTGAAGCATTTGAGGAAGGAAGATAGTCTAGTTGAAGTAGCTGGGGTAGCAAGAGAAAAGTCCTGAAGGCGAGAGTATCCGGAGGTGATAAGAGAGGGGGCAGAAGGTCATTAGCAGAGCGAACAGGGTGGTTGGTGGAGTATTTTAAGATGAGAGCAGATATATACGAGGGTGCACTATTATTGAGGGCACGTTAGCGTCATGATTTTACATTTTATTGTGGAAACTATGGGAAGCCAGTAGGTATTTCGAATTTTAGTTGTGTTTTGTGTAAGATATTGTTGTATTCTGGAGATTTATTTTTAAGTGAAAATGACAAGATTTTGTGATTGATTGTATTAGAGGAATGAAAGAGAGGTCAGGATCCAATAGAACCCCAAGACAACTGGGGGTGATTATGTTATTGTCAATAGTGAGAGATATTGAGGAGGGGAAGCTGTGCTAGAGGGTGGGAAGATAAGGAGCTCAGTCTTTGACATGTTGAGTTTGAGATGATGGGCAGACATCCAGGACGATATGCTAGAGGGGTGGTTGGCCACTTGTGCTGGAAAAAGGCGGATATATCTGGTGCTGAGAGGTAGGTTTGAGTTTGATTTGCATATAGATGATACGGAAATCCAAACGATTTTATCATGGTACCAAGGGATATATAGGTGGGGGAAAGGATGGGGCCTAGGTCTGAACCTTGACGCCAACAGTCAGAGGACGATGCAAAGTAGAGGTGCCAGAGAAGGAGACACTAAATGTTCAAACTTCTAGATATGAAGTGAACCATATAGTATAGATTTGTATCCCCCCAAAACAGATAAAATAAGCAGAAACTATTGATTTATTTAAAAAAAAAAACAAGTACAAATCTATATTATAAGGAATAATATGCTCATTGATGACAGTAAACTTACACATTTGCTTTGTATAATAATACAATTAACCAACATATGTGGATTACGTGTTTTTATTCATGTACTCATACAGTATGACAAGCCAAATTTACATTTTACTTTTATTTCCATGGGCTATAAACCTAGAGGAACGGACTGCCACTTTCTGTAATAATATACCAGGTGGATTAATTCTAACAAAGCTACATAAAAAAAAAACTAACAAATCTAACAAATTTAACCCAAACAGTATGAGTTTCCAAACAATATATATATAATCATGGTGTCCATTCTTCCGGACTGTAAATAGTTTCTATAAGATTAAGCGAAAGAAGTTTGTAAAATAAATAGTTACATTTGTAATACAAATCAAGATGTGTATTGGCCATGCTTTATTTGTACATTATCAGCCTTATTAAATTGTGATTCGGCCAATTGAATAGGGCTCTATATAAGCACAGAGCGTATTTTCTTTACAGAAGTTTTTAGTTAGTGAAGTCCTTGCTTTTGGATAGAAGTTTACTAATTAAAAACTTCTGTAAAAAAATTTTTTTCTTAACAACAATTTCTTATATTGCAATTTTCTCTAGCTGGTCTTTACAATTTTTACAGATTATTATCATCATTGTGCCAAATTCACTAGCATTCCCAGAGGCTAAAACAAGCTGTTTTTTTGCAACTATATTGCTTTATTTATTTGCTGTCTTGAATTATAAACTACATTTAAATTAACTCCTTATTTTAAATTCCACATAATTGTATTAACCCTCTTAATAATACTGAATGGAGATCACATCTACCTCCTAGAATACAAACGTGCAGCCTCAGTAAAGTAAAACGGAATATATCAGTTAACAATTAACAGAATTATTCAAATATTTATAACATGTTTTTTTTGTAGAAGTAAACTTGTCAAAATATATTAAGAAGTAAAATAAATACATTTATTTATAATATTCTTCATTCCAGGTCGGCTCCTATAATTAGACCAGCCGAAGCGAAAATTATGGCTTCAATTGCACATAATTGCAAATATTAGGCAATAAATTAAATACTGCATTTTTTTTTTTTACTTCCATTATCAAATCATTATTCATTAACCATTATTCAAGTTATTCAAAAAATCTCACTCTAAATATCAGTCTTTAGTGGACGTTTAATGTAATAATACCAACTACATTTCGCAATGCACTACATTTTTGACATATGTGTCAAAGAACAGGATTTGCTGGTAAAATAGAAAAAGAAAAAAACATATTTTTGTTCATTTTAGTAGAGTTTATTATTTGTACAGATTTGTATGCCAATAACATTTGCTTTCCCAGAGTACAAAATTAAATTTGATGAATGTGACATTAGGATTTATCAGTCGATAACTGCTAGCGGCAAACTTAGATATTCACCAAGATATAGTCATGCAATCCTGGATGCAGAGGACAATGAGATCCAATACTCCTTGTCAGAGCTTGTTGAATACTGCCCAAAAATATTCCAGAAAGCTTCTAGTACAGTTCATTCAACGAGGCCCTCTTGCCGAATTCCGTCCCAAGGCGCTCAGTTATTAAGTATGATTGATACCTTTCGTTATAACTCAGTAGAATGGGAAGGGAAAAAAAGGTCCTTGTAGGAGGCATCAGAACATTACTAGTTACCTTCACTCAACTATATACTGAAAATACCAGCCAGGAAAATGTGCTATACATCATGCATCAAGAGGAGGGAAAGGTCAGGAGCCTGGATGCTGTGAGAATTGCTGAGATTGACACACTCCATTTCAGATATCAAATCAAGCAAATGGAAAGAAACTGTAGCAAGTAGCAACCATAGCATGCAAAGACCAAGAACTTTACTTAATGTACATAATGGTCTTCAGAACAAAATACCAAGCTACTAGTGAATGCAGTACTTGCTTTTTACATAGTGATGTTAAAGGGATATAAGTGAGAAGGATTATTACATTTCTGCACTCTGTAGGCAAAAAGCAGCATATGTGTATGCAGCACATCTCATAAAACATATTTTTATGAATATATAAAAATGCCTCTAATGCGTATGTTGACACACAACTTGTCTACACAACTTCCTGGTGCCCCCCCAATCAGCATGCAGCACCCAGGGAGCAATATTAACCCCCTATTTACCTGCTGTAGCTTGCTCAGCCAATCTCCTTACAGCTTCCTCCTTGCATCTTCCTGTCACATGTCAGTGATACACTACATTTCCCATGCTCCTTTGCCTAAATATCCCATGCTGCTTTGAACCACAGCCAATAGGAGAGCAGTGTTGTCACTGCTGGTATATGACTCATCCCTGCTTCCTGGCTATGCTGTGTGGTGTTGCCATAACAACTAACATAGTGCTATGTCTGAAATCTTTCTCTAACCGGATTGGCCAAAACAAATTGGAGGGGGTCTTAACCTTAATTTTAAACTCAGAAATTACAATAGATTTTGCTAACTTCAAGGTAAGTGTTTAAATGTGTATTTTGGTATTTTTTTCATGCAAACATTTTTTTTCATACACTTCTGATTCTCCTCCATCAGATGCATTCATAATCCAGGAAACTTAGATATCCCTTTAAGCAAAGAATGCAAACAGAATGTGATTTGGTCTTTGGTGGGTCAAATATTTTATTTAACTTATTATCAGGCATAAATTATAAATTCCTCAAGAAACCTTATGTCATTTTTTCCCAAAATAGGTATACAAATGTATTTCATAGAAGCTAAGGTTGACTATCTTCTTATTTTGCCCCTTAAGATTCACTGCAACAATTCAACTTTTATAACTCATTTTAATATGGAGCTCCCTCATCTTTTCTAGATTGTGGTAGTGTGGAGCACATATCCCTAAACTCTGCGCAACAAATAAGCAACTGCAAAAAAATGAGCTGTGCTCTGGAAGAATTTGGAAAAGATAAGAAGACCACATCTTTAGTCTCTTCCTGTCTTTATAAATTGGGAGGAACACCAGTCCAAACGTGAGTGGAAAGCCATTTTTTTTAATGGCATTTCCCCCAGTAATCAACTTTTTTAAGCAAAATAAAATAAAAAGTAGTTTGCACTAACTATTCTTTACAACTTCAAAGTTATGAAAGCTGAACTATTACAGTAGCTCTTTAAATGGACACTTTTGGCTAAACAGTTTGTTTTATATAACATGTTTTAACTAGGTTCATATAATTAATGTGAACCTCCACAGTGTAATTTTCATATACAATTTACACTTGATTACTTGTAAGAGATGGCAAGAATAAGATTTTCTCAGTTTCTGAGACATCCTCCTTTCTCCCTCTATTCTCTCCTGCAGGCTGCCATCTTGAACATCTTTGACTTGCTGCACTGTATTTTGTGAGATATGCATACTCCCACTCCCATTCACTCTACTAGTGTCATGCTGTTATAAGCTACAAAAAAAGAGGATTTTAAAATCAATCATGATATGTAAACATTTCCAATAGCATATTGCTGGTATAAAATGTCAAAAAGATCTGTGTAAATGTGAAAATCCTGACAGTTTAATACTTGTAAGCTTTTAACAGCATTGACCTGGTAATATGAATTCCTTCTCCTTTGGGACTTGGCTAAAACATTTATTTAAAAAAATAACATGTCCAAAGAGTGCTTATAAGTTTGCACAAGACTGAAATAGAGAACCTTGTCGTGGTGAAGGGGCTTGTGTATTTCAATGTAGCTTTGACCTCTATGATGTATGGTCACCCAAGATGGACAGGTCATAGCAGAGTGGAGAAGAAACTGGAAACCCACTCTGGTATATTTGCCATTAAAACCTTATGGATAAGCACAACCAGTCATAACAATAGATGTGCCTGGTGTGGTGTACTGCGGTCCATGGGGTCACAGAGAGTCAGACACGACTGAACAGCATAACTACAAATGTAGGTCTAATTTGAACTTAGCATTTGATAAATAAAAGACTGAATGGCAGCAGTTATGAACTGTCAACATGTACTAACTGCTACAATGTCAGGTCATACATCAGATCCCACTTAAGACAGACTCCAACAGTAACAAAAACCATTAGAGATCATTTCACCAGACAGGAGTATAAACAAGAACAAAAAAACCCTTGATATAGAGCAGTTATTTCATTTATGGTTTGCAGTTTACATAGATTTTGTGAGTCACGCTGAGATGTGATTTATCGTGATTGTTACATTTGAGAATTATTGTTGCATTTATTCTCCCATACCATTATTTCTATTTTTCTACTTTCTTTACTTCCCACTAACATTTAACATTTAGAAAAATAAGAGCATTGTCTAAGCAGACAAAAAAGTCAGCATGAAAATGTTAAATATAATGCCGTAAAATCTTTGAATTTACTTAATGCTATTTTAATTTTTCCAAAATGATTAGTTTTAGGATAATTCTTGGAACACACATCATTATTTACAGCATTTTAATGAAACATTCTATTTGTAACAGTGCATACTTAAAATTATGTTTCACCCATGTATTTTACAGTTGTATTCATATTTCTACACTTGTAAAACCCTCGTTCCTTTTACAAGGAACATCAATTATACTTCACTTTTTGAGATTACTCAAGAAAGAAAATAATTTATACTCTTTTATGGAACTGCCAATTGCAATTTGCTTCAGATCTTTCACAAGAAAGAGGTCACTTTATACAAATTACCAGACAAATGATACAGAAACTATGTTGGACATGAATCTAAACTAGCATTTCTCTAGCAAAATTAAACTTGACTACTACTGTACTTGTTTTCTGTAGAACACAAAGTAAATAACGTTAAAAGGCCAGTATCCCATTATAAAAGTAATTACTCTAGAGAATATTCAATTCATGCATATAGCTAAAGAAAAAATATGTTTTCAGTTCTTTCAATCACATTGTATGAAATCTACTTCCAAAATCAACCATCTGTGTTCTTTGTATTCAACAATTTAATTCTGATATAATGTGTGTGATCTTCATTATATTCTCTTTGTCACTACAAGGAAGGTTGGGCAGATTCATTAATCTGAGGTTATGATGTGATTCAAACCTGTTATTATACAAAAAAATACTAACTTTACATTATTCATTGTATAACTTGGTTGTAGTAAATGATATATACAAGACAAATGTTTCTTAATGTTTTTAATTTTATGGATGGGCTGGCTACCTTCTAAATTGCTGTGAAGAATTTTGGAGAGTAATGTCAATATGAACATGGTGATGATACAAGATTTGCACTGAAAATGGCACATCCTCAGAAAGAAGAGCCATTCTCATCATCCCTCCATCTCACAATGTCTTACTAAAACAATGTCCTATATCTCATCCACTCATGTCAAAACTTCTTAGTACAAATCACCCTATGTCTCATCCACTCATCATCCCTCCATCTCACAACTTCTTAGTACAAAATGCCCTTTATCTCATCCACTCATCATCCCTCCATCTCACAACCTCTTAGCACAAAATACCCTATATCTTATACACTTATCAATCCCCCATCTCACAACTTCTTAGTACAAAATACCCTTTATCTCATCCACTCATCATCCCTCCATCTTACAACATCTTAGTACAAAATGCCCTTTATCTCATCCACTCATCATCCCTCCATCTCACAACTTCTTAGTACAAAATGCCCTTTATCTCATCCACTCATCATCCCTCCATCTCACAATGTCTTACTAAAACAATGTCCTATATCTCATCCACTCATCTCACAACTTCTTAGTACAAATCACCCTCTGTCTCATCCACTCATCATCCCTCCATCTCACAACTTCTTAGCACAAAATACCCTATATCTTATACACTTATCAATCCCCTATCTCACAACTTCTTAGTACAAAATACCCTTTATCTCATCCACTCATCATCCCTCAATCGCACAACTTCTTAGTACAAAATACCCTATATATCATCCATTCATCATCTCTCCATCTCACAACATTGTTTACAAAATGCCCTATATCTCATCCACTCATCATCCCTCTATCTTACAATGACTTAGTACAAAATGCCCTATATCTCATCCACTCATCATCCCTTTATCTCACAACGTCTTAGTACAAAATGCCCTATATCTCATCTACTCATCTTTCCATCTTACAACATCTCAGTACAAAATGTCCTATATCTCATCTACTCGTCATCTTTCCATCTCACAACAGCTTAATACAAAGTTCCTTATATCTCATCTACTCATCTTTCCATCTTACAACGTATTAGTACAAAATGCCCTATATCTCATCCACTCATCATCCCTTTATCTCACAACGTCTTAGTACAAAATGCCCTATATCTCATCTACTCATCTTTCCATATTACAACATCTTAGTACAAAATGCCCTATATCTCATCCACTCATCATCCCTCCAACTTACAATGACTTAGTACAAAATGCCCTATATCTCATCCACTCATCATCCCTTTATCTCACAACGTCTTAGTACAAAATGCCCTATATCTCATCTACTCATCTTTCCATATTACAACATCTTAGTACAAAATGGCCTATATCTCATCCACTCATCATCCCCCTATCTCACAACATCTTAGTACAAAATGCCCTATATCCCATCCACTCATCAACCCTCCATTTCACAACTTTCTGAGAATTTTTATATTGTCAAATTTTCAAAATGTTTACCCCAAAAAAATGTAAAGGCTTGAAGAATTTTGGAACGTAGAAGTGAATCCTATTTCCTAAAATACATTAGTAATCTAATCAGAAATGTTTGTTACTTTTCTTTGAAATAGTATACTCAAAATGTACACTTAATTCCCCCCAAAATTTCCTTATTCCTTTAAAGAAGTCATGCACACTTTGTTTTGCAATATAATGCAATCCCTCCTGTATCAAGGGGGTTAATGAGCATTTTCTTTACCAGATGTTGCATTTTGGATGTTAAGGCAAAATTAAAATATTAATAGATGAAAAACTGTCAAGCCTTGTTATGTCTCTGGCTCACTTATTGAACCATAAATGCAATTTCATTATTCTTGGAGGCACAGTAACTCATTAAAATGGGATTTGCACATGAGCTTGTGCACCAATTAAGTTATAAATATCCAATGTTTGTCAAAACCTAGAGTTTAAAAAAGGAAATTGGAAAAACACCATAGACACGCTTTTTGTTTAGAAAATATAATATCTGGAATATGGAAGGAAGAGAGCAATAGTGTGAGTTCAAGAGTTTGGTACAAAACATTAGACAACAAGGTATATAACTATAAAATATACCGTAATACACACAACTTCAAAAAGTTTCTTAAAGGATCATGTAAAGCTTTTTTATGCTTCATTTTAGAATATGAAGGTTGTGATTCAGAATATACTGTGTTGAATATATAGCTTTCTTTGAGGGCTTTACACTGTCAGCTATTGTGTAGGAACATAGCTGTATGAGTCATACTCATCTGCCAGACTTAAAGGTACCATATTGGCCCGAATATAAGCTACACCTACATATAAGCCGCACCTGTGAAATTCATGGGGAAAAAAGAAACAAAAAATGTAATATCCGAATATAGGCCGCACTCTTAAAATCGGAGAGAATAAGACAAAAGTAAAATAGATTCAGGGAATAAAATAGTGATTTTACCATATACCATATACGATATCTGGTATTTGGGAAACATTTTAACTCCTTAGGCAGGTTATTAATATTGACATCAAGAGTAAGGCAAGGTAACATCAAACATAAGGTAACATCAAACGTAAGGTAACAAGTAAGGTAAGGTAACAAGGAAACATTTTTCTTAGGTCAGGTAACACATTTTACTGTAATTAGTCTTTTCACTGACTTCGCTACCAGTATTCACTTCATCACTCTCACTGTTTTCTTCACTTTCTTCCCATAGTAAGTTGTCCTGGCTACCATCCAGTACATTTGACAAGCAGCATTTTTTTTAACCCCCTAATAATTGACTTTGATGATATTCTTGACCATGAAGTGATAATCCCTTGGCACAGAATTGTAACTGATGGCTTCTTAATCTTGCCAGACGGTATGAGAGCATGATCCCCTTCCGAAGCCAAACAAACGGTTTGTTCACAATGACATCAATCACTTAGCTTTGAAGTCATGCCACAGGGTATAATGACGAGGTCTATCTTCTGTACAGCAAGTTTGTTCGTCACTTCAGGAGGGAGATGACCCTTGAAAGCATCTAAAACTAGCATGGCTCTCTTAGTGAGCAGTGCTCCAGGTCCAAACTACAGACAGACAGTCAACCATCAGTTCCGTCGTCATCCAGCCTTTTTCCTGGCAACGAATCAGTAAGCCCTCGGAAATGTTTTCTTTGGGCAAAGTTTTTCGCTTCAGAATAACATAGGGGGGTAACTTTCCTCCATCAGCAGTAACAGGTAACATCAAGAGTTACTCTAAGTTTGTCATTGCCAGTTTCTGTGCTAATGAAGTGCTTAGTCGAAGAGCTAGACCATTTCTACTCATAAATCGACTGCACCAACCAATACTCACATGGAATTCCCTCCTCTGTATTTTTAAGGTTCTTGCAACTTCCAAGGCCTTCCCATCTTTTCTCATATTTGCCATGTTTGGGTCCCCTGAAAGATTTTCTAGTTGAAACAGAATTTTTCAATTTCTCCTCTGAAGCAACACAACGTCGCACATTAAATTTGTCCAATCCATATTTTTTTCCAGTCTCACTGTGGCTTCTGGTTTTAGCATAATTAACAACTGCAAGTTTGAAACTTTCATCATAACTACGCCTCATTCCTAGGCTTGATGATGCTTTTCTCTCTAAGCGATCAGCCATAACTGCGAGAAACAGGCCTTCTAATCAGTACTGTATCTATGATAACTTTTTTTGCAGGTTACAGGCCGAAAATCGTGGCTCGCAAAACTTTAGAATCACTACAACCTCAAATCGCTATTCAATTGCTACAATTCCACAGGCACTCACACCCTTAACTGGCAAGTGTAAAAGAAAATCCGGGTTCCAAATAGAATCCACAAGTGGAAAATTCCCAAATTAAACATTAATAAACTTAGTGCTAAAGTTTGCAAAATGTCTTCAGTTTTCTGGCAGTTGACTTTGAGAAGGAATACCCCTGAAAATCCAAGATAAATTAGCCTGGAAATCATAATTTTTTGTGGCCAATCAGAGACAGCTACAACATTGTAGCAGTATGATGATTCAGTCTCTGCAAAAAAGCATCATGGGATTTATAATCTTTTGTTAACACCATATACCTCTCACCTTATGCAACTCAAGCAGTGCTGTAACTGGCTGGATGGTTAGTAAAGTATAGTGTAGTATAGGGTAAAAACATATTTTAATGCAGTTTTTCTATTGGTTAGTACCAAATTCCTATGTATGCAGCTCTAGGGGTGTGAAATTTCTTTTTTTTAAATAATATAAATCTGTATGTGTATAGAATGACTCGGTGTAATGTATGTTTCTGATATAAGCAGTATGTGTTAGATTAGAAAAAGGGAAACTTCCACATACATTTTAGTTTCTCTCTGCTCATAGTGGCATTTCCTTTTAATTTCAAGGAAGTTTAAAAAAATAATTACTTAATATTTTCCATTCATATTTTTAAAATGCACAATAAAATGTTGTGTTCCATGACCCTTCAAGGGGAAATCTGAAGAATAATAATTTAATTGACAAGTGCATTTTGTAAACAAATCTTTGTTTTATTATATAATTGTATTATTATAAGAGGTTTTATTAAAATATTAGGTTAGATATATATACACTAAGTCTCAAAATTCCTGACATGCATTTAAAATAACTTATTATAAAACATTAGTATTATTTTTGTATTGCTTTAAAAGTTCTCTGAAATACAGTAAATTTCATAAGTCATATTTTTTTTTTATCTTCCATAAAAAGTATTTTTGTTTTTTGACTTGAACAGAAAATTATCCACCCTACTCCAGTCTTCAATATTATTTTGAGCAATTAAAACCTATCCATCTGTACACAAGATGGCTGTCTAACAAGACTGCTGTATAGAAAACTTTAAAGATTCTAAGCAATGGATAATAAAGTTGTGTACTGGGAAAAAAATGAAATTGTAGGATAGCAATAAAACGAAATGCGTTTCCAGGGTTTAAAACATGATTTATAAATATATTTAAAAAAAATTGGGCTCTACTGTGCCTTATAATGAGTAAACTTAGCAAATGAGTGTTCTTTACAGTTGCTACTTGTATTCGTAATAAACTATTTGAAAAATAAAGTGTTGTTGATTAAGCATAGTAACATTTTACTGAACATACATAATTGTTAATGTCCAAGGGCCTCATTCTATTATCGGCAGTAAACCGGCCGTAAGGCTGCGATTCCTTGCGGGGGTCCCGTTACCTCGCAATTCAATTAAACGGCCCCGCAAGGATCTCCCCTTACGGCAGGCCGCATATCTTGGAACCGGCCGTAAGCTCTGAAAACTTAAAACTCAAAAATAAATTCAAGCCTGCACTGTACAGCTCTGTAAATGCTAGGGATCATATTGGGGGACATGAGGATTAAAAGTAACCCACTCTCAAGCTTGCACATCAGCCCAAACCCGAGTTCAAATTAACTGTTTATTTTCCGGCTGCGGCGTGGGCGGGTCTGAGGTGCTCCAAGCACTCTGGACTTTTTACATGGATATTTTACGTATATTAAAAAAATATATATTTTACGGATTTGAGTATAGGGTAATTATGTGCTATTTTTGCTAACACCGAAAATCACTTTATAGTCTTCTCAACGTGCAGGATGGCTTTATTTGGGCTATATTTCGTGCTTAATTGGTGCTAGCGGGACCTCTTCCCTGCAAGTAAGCTGCGGCTCGCTTTTAGCCTTGCAGAGAGGGTTCCCGTAGTAATAGAATTGCAAATAGGATTTTCTTACGGCTGATTTCCTTGCGGCCGTTTTAGATCAAAGGATTTCCTCCGGCGCGAGCGGCCGCAAGAGATAGCAAGGCACCGGCCGCAAGCCTGCCGGAGTCCCCGGCCGGAGGGGAATAGAATAGCAGAATAGCTTGCGGCCGGTCCTTGCGGCCCCGCAACGGCTGCGGCCGCTAATAGAATGAGGCCCCAAGTGTATAACCTTTCCTTACCACAAAGTATTAATTAGCAAACCGACATGACTATTCAAGAACATTATCTTCTTATTTTTTGGGAAAACGTCTACAAATGTATAAGCCTTTGTTTTAAATTCAGAGTTATTTTTTTTTAATTAAAAGGGGTGAGTAAGAGAGAAGGAAAGGGTGGGAGAGAGAAGGAGGGAAGGAGAGAGAAAGAAGGAGGGGGAGAGAAAATGAGAAGGAGAGGGAGGGAGGGAGGGAGGGAGAGAGAGTGAGAAGGAGAGTAGGAGAGAGACCATGAGAGGGAAAGAAGGGAGGGAGAGATAGAAGGTGGGAGAGATAGAACGAGGGAGGAGAAGAGAGAGGAGAGAGAGAGGGTGCACAGAGAGAGAGAGAGAGTGAGCACAGAGAGAGGGTGAGGGCGCAGAGAGAGAGAGAGGGTGCAGAGAGAGAAGGCACACAGAGAGACACAGGGTACACAGAGAGAGGGCGCACAAAAAGACAGAACACACAATTTTTAGTACAATATTATACCGTAATTTTTGACGGGCAAGTGACTAGTATATATATATACAGTGGATATAAAAAGTCTACACAGAACTTTTTCCACCTTTACTGTGACCTATAAACTGTACAACTCAATTGAAAAACAAAATGAAAAAGTTCTGAAATTATTTATCTTTGTCTCATTTTTTTACAGCACAGAAACCTGACATGAGGTTTGTAGACTTTTTATTTCCACTGTATATATATATATTTATTTATTTTTTGTTCTCTTTGCTCTTTCCTTTGCACTACAGAAAATATCACTGATTTATCAATAAATAGAAGTAATAATAATAATATTTGTTGCTGATATAAGCTTGCTTTATGGAAATCAATATCCCCTTGTAACACTGAAGAAAAGATAAGCTTAACTGCATTAAGATAGAAACTCTGCTATATTAATGATAGCAGAGTTCCTATTATCATAACGATAATCAATGTATAAATACCTTGTAACTCCCTGAGGATCTTTATGTTAAGTGCACTTATACTGTCATATAATTGTTTAGCACTTTGTCTCTATATAGCACTTTGCACACTGATGGCCCTATCCAAATAAGAATAAAATATAATGCAATATTATCTTGAACTAATAGATATCATGGGTCAATGACATATACATGTAGCATACAAGCAAAAGCCTTTTATTTTTGCTATGACATTGCTTAAATCATATATATTAGTGGAACAGTAACTTAACTCTCAATATAATTTATACACCACCCCAATGGCATCCGAAATTATTTTTTTTAAGATTCTCCAAAATCACAGAACTCAGGTTCAATTCTCCGCCACCCCTGTTATTTTCTATTTCTTGTGATAATCCAGATTTATTGGGTGAAACAGTTCCTGAATCCAGTATTCACCGAGTCTTCCCACCACTCACCATTCTCCCATTCACTTGTTCATACAATTGGTCTTTGTTCATTACACATACTTCTCTTTCTAAGAGGTCACTGCTTTTCTTCCCTTCTATACATCTTGTTCTATACTACCCTTATGCTTTGGATCTCTCTTTACAATCCCTGTGTTCTTTTTTTCGACCTTTCCTTCCATAATTTTTGAGTGCCCTAGTTTTCTCTACCCAACCTTGACCAATGCATATTATTCTAGGTTATTGAAAACATAGCTCATTTTGGCCATATAAGTAATTTCTGCCTGAATGAGAGTTTGTGTGAACAAGAAGAGAGAGAGCTGTGTGATGGAGTAAAAGACTACAAATCCCATGATGCTTTGCAAAAACTTAATTCCCAATATTAAGTCAATATTTTAGACTGGCTCCAACAAATTAGGAATATTATGCTAATTTTGTTTGGATTTTCATGAGCATTCCTTCTCAAAATCAGCTGCCAGAAAACTAAATAAATGATGCAAACTCTAGGGTAAGTTTATTAATGTTTATTTTGGTATTTGTTCATGCAAAAAAAATGTTTTCATACGCTACTGATTATCCTCTATCAGATGCATTCATAATCCAGGGAATTTCTATATGCCTTTAAGCTATTACATCATAATTATAATACCTCTGCAACAATAATGTGGGCCTAGGACAACGATAAAACAGTTAAGTGCGTGACAGTACATTTAAAGTTGAGTCTAATTAGTATAAATAAATAATGTTTATTAGAATTTTCTGTGTGCCCTTTTAAGTTAAGCAGCATCATGATTATTTGATGGGAGTCTAAAGCAATTTTTGTTTTAGTACATTATTATTTGAATCATTACATTAGTAAATAGTCTCTAAAGACTTTTCAGTACTTTTATTAAATGACTTGGTCTGAAAACCGAGGTTTCATAATTTGGGGGAATAGAGTGTACAAACAGGACTGGAATAGTTCAACTGTTCTAGGCCAGCGTGCATATAATCCAGTGGGAGATTGTGAGGGGTAATATGGAAGAAACAGATTAAAACATATTCTGCAAGATGGGGAGGAGATCCTGTGGAGATAGAAGGATTAAAGCTGAAACGTGGAATAAAAAGGATGATATTGGAGGCAGATATTGAGAAAGAGAGCAGAAAGAAGGGCCGAAAAAGAAGGGAAATCAGTGGGAGGAGAGAAGGTGAAAAATATTAAAGGTATATGGAAGTTTTCCTTTTTTTTATTTTTCTATTTTCTTTTTCTAACACACATTACATTGATTCATTCTATACACATACAGACATTTTTTTTTTAAAATGGGTTTCCACACCCCTAGAGTTTCTTACATAGGCACTGCATACTAACCAATAGAAACACTTTATTCAAGTATGGGTTTTAATCCTATATTAACCTTCAAATCAACAGCAGCACAATTCAGAGATCCAAAGCAGCAAAGCCTGAAGCTGCTTCCTTGTGGTGGGAGCAAATACTACACATCCCATGATGCTTTGTTACAAAGACTGATCCCCAGATATTGTAACAAAGTTGGAGCTGCCTCCGATTGGCCAAAACAAATTATGAAGTTTATGCTAATTTGGCTTGGGTTTTCTTGGCCATTCCTTCTCAAAATCAACTGCCAGGAAACTAAAGACATTTGCAAACTTTAGAGTAAGTTTATTAATGTTTGTTTTGGGATTGTTTTCATGCAAAAATATTTTTTCATACACTACTGACATTCATAATCCATTAAACTTCTATATACCTTTAATTGGAAAAAATAATGAAAAATAACAGTGAAAGGAAACAATGGAACGATAGACAAGTAAATAATAAAGAGAGAAGAATGAAAATGATGGAGAAGAGATAAATATATTGTGGAAAAGTGGATTTTGTTGTTGTTTTGTCAAACAGTCACGTCCGACTCTCTGTGACCTCATGAACCATAACACACCAGACACATCTTTATGTCCATGGCCATGCTGATCTCCTTGGTTTTCATGGCAAAGATACTGGAGTGGGCTGCCAGTTCCTTCTCCAATGGGCCACAGCATACAGCTCCTGGTATTCCTAGGTGGTCTCCCATCCAAGTACTTACCAGGCCCAACCCTGCTTGGCTTCAGGGTGGTAGGACCTCTTGGTTCCCTAAATGGAATTGAACCCAGGTCACAGCAGTGAAAGCACCAGATCCTAACCACTGGACCACTAGGGAACTCTATGGCAAACAGGTTAATAGGCAGGAAATCTGATATGAGTAAACTAAGAAAAATAGTAAATTCCAACATTCTTCACAAGTTCATGCACCATCTCAAGTTACTTCTTTATAATAAATTACTAGTGCTCCTTTTCTCATTGCACTTATTAACACTTAGAAGAACTCTTTGTTCCATATACTCTAAACCATTGTGTGTCTGTAAGTTATATCTGCAAATTAACAGATTGTAAGCAGTTTGGCATCTTTTTACGCCACAGGCAATAATACTGTAGTAACGCCATTGTGAAACAAAGTGTATATACACACAGATGTCCCTATACAAATAAAGATACTCAACCTGCATATAAAATGCCTTTTTATTTGAAATGTTAGGAAAGCAAGTGGGTAAGTCCCATTTTCTACTCATGCACCCTATATGGGCAGTTTAACATAAGTTATGCAAATCTTTTAAATACTTTTTAAATATCACATATTCACATTTGTGATTACTGTAAAATACTTTAACAGGATACATAATCACTCTTTGTGTATAAAAATATAGATTTGATGACAAATAAGTGGCAAGTAGTCAGCCTATTCTATCCACCTTAAGCTTAGCTTAAAGGTAAATGGAAGTGTCCATGTTTTTAATGTTCTCTAATTTAATACATGCGGCTTATATCTGAAAAACGCATTACACTGAGTCATTCTATACACATACAGATTTTTTATTTATTGTTTTCCACACCCCCAGAGGTACCTACATAGTCGCAGTGTACCTACCAATAGAAACACTATATCCAAGTAGTTTTTTTAATCCAATTACAGCCAAAATCAGCACAGTGCAAAGACCCAGAGCAGCTGCTACATTTCCAGGGGAGAGAGATGTTTGGTGGGAACAAAAGACCACAAATCCCATGATGCTATGCTGCAGAGACTACATCCCCATATGCTGTTACATTGTTTACCTGCCTCTGATTGGCCACAATGAATTATGAATGTTATGCTAATTTAGCATTTCACGGGAATCCCTTCTCACAAAATTATTACATTTTGCAAACTTTAGGTTACAATTATTGTTTATGTTGGTATTTTTGCACGCAAAACATGTTTGCATACACTACTGATTCTCCTCTTTTAGATGCATTCATAATCCATGAAACTTCCATATACCTTTAATAAATCCTTATATATATCATGTTTGAATACCTTTACTATGTTACTATGTTTATTTACTATGTAATAAACATAATCTAGTTATCTCTCCCCTTCTGTATTGCTATCTTGTTGTGGTCAGGGGCTTGTGTACTTCAATGAAGCTCTAAGCTATACCATGTAGGGTCACCCAAGATGGGCAAGTCATAGCCGAGATGTCAGTCAACTCGCAGTCAACTGGAGAAGGACTTTGCAGCCCACTCAGGATCTTTGCCATGATAACCTTATGGATAAGCATGACCAGAAACATAACAATTGTGTTTGGCATGCTGATGGTCCATATGGTCATAGAGAGTCAGATACGACTGAATGGCTAAGTAAACATAATCTAGTTATCTCTCCCCTTCTGGATTGCTACCTTATCATGGTGAAGGGGCTTGTGTACTTCAATGAAGCTCTAAGCTATACCATGTAGGGTCACCCAAGATGGGCAAGTCATAGCCGAGAGGTCAGTCAACTCGCAGTCAACTGGAGAAGGACTTTGCAGCCCACTCAGGATCTTTGCCATGATAACCTTATGGATAAGCATGACCAGAAACATAACAATTGTGTTTGGCATGCTGAGGTCCATATGGTCATAGAGAGTCAGATACGACTGAATGGCTAAGTAAACATAATCTAGTTATCTCTCCCCTTCTGGATTGCTACCTTATCATGGTGAAGGGGCTTGGGTACTTCAGTGAAGTTGTGAGCTATAGCATCACCCAAGATGGGCAAGTCATAGCAGAGAGGTCAGACAAACTGCGATCAACTGGAGAAGGATGTGGCAACCCACTCTAGTATCCATGCCAAGAAAACCTTATGGACAAGTACAACCAGACACAAGATTTGTCTGGCATGCTACGGTTCATATGGTCATGGAGAGTCAGACACGACTAAACAACTAAACAACAACAACAAACCAAAAATGCCCAGTTTGGCTTAATTCATCCTAATGATAGCCTTGTGCTTATCCCAGGAATCAGACTTATCCCAGGAGATCAGACAAATCGTGGTCCACTTGAGAAATAACTGGCAACCCACTCCAATATCTTTGCCATGATAACAACTGTGCCTGGCGTGCTGATGTAGGGTCACAAAGAGTCAGACACGACTGAACGACTAAACAACAAGTTATCTCTAAACTAGCTTTACATTTGTAGAGGTAATTGTTTATTTTCTCATAATCAACGTTCAGCAGAATCAAACTACCGACATGTGGTTATAAATTAGAAACTGCATATAATAAACAACAACAAAACCAAGAATAACGATGGTAAATAAATCTAGTATTTGCATTTTTATGTGCTATAACTGTATATATCCAAAGATGTTATTTAGTCTATTTCTGAGTTACTTGAGGATTTGTAATTAATAATATGAATTCAAGAAACCCCTGACCATCTGTCCACACACTGTGGCATGACCAGCAAGGGTATACTGCTTTCATCAACAACTTGTATGAATATGCTGACAGCGAGCAGCCAGAGGATCGGACTAACAGGGGACTGCAACCGACCAAACTGCCATTCATATAACACAGTATCGTGGCAGCTGGCTAAACATTTACAGCTGGGGAGAAGACGAGGCCGCTCCACTGCAATTACATGGGGAACATATCAGGCTTTTGGAAAAAAATAGTAAAAAATACATTTCATTTCAATTGTTTATCTAGTATTTTTGTGCCACAAGCAGGGAAAATTCATCTGTTCATGCTCCAGAACAGCAGAGATGTGTTAATAACCCAGGAGTAATTTCAGACAATGAGCACTTGAGAAAATGAGCATAAGAGTAATATTGCTACAAAACCACAAAGTAATTGGAAATGTGTTTTCTTTTGTATTGGCTTAGCAGGAAATAATAAATGAAAATTATATTCTGGAATTTACATAGATCTTTTGTTCATGGAATGGTAAAAAAGCTAGAGAGAAAAACCTTGTTTTAGGACATGCTGATTTTCTTGTATATATTGGTAAGAAATGGAATATAAAATAAAGAAGGAAAATCAAATAAACACTTGAGATTCCTTTTAGTGCAATATTCTTTTGTTCACAAAATAGCCTATGGCCAAGGAATATATTTAATAATGTAGATCTACATCAGAGAGTGAAAGTTGGACTTTGTACAAGAGTTGTTGTCATTGTCATGTACAAGAATATTCAATGATTTTGTTACACATCTGCCAGTTGCATGAATACTCAATATATTTGCCCAAATCAGAAGGATTATTAGTCTGGTGGTATATGGTATTTCAATCTAGTGGCTCCCCAAACTAAGCCCTACCTACCCACTCTATACCATACTATCCCGTGGGTCAGCCTTGAGGAGAACAAGAAATCAATCACCCACACAAAGCCACTTCCTTCCCCCATTAATTAATGTTTCCCACTCCCTTACATACATAACCATGGTCCCTCTGCCTCTAGTGGTGAAGACCAGTAACTTAAACTCGGATTTATTTGTAACAGGCCTTATGTGATTGAGCCCTAAGTGTACATTATATGCCACCTGATATGTTGCTGAGAAATTGTAAGATATCTAAATGTGTATCTAAAATTGTTGTCTATTGACAAAGTAAATCAGAAATATTTTTCTTAATTTATTGATAAATAAATACTTAAAAAGATCCAAACATTGGCTTTGGAAAAAATGTAGAACAATCATCTTGTTATTGTGTTGTTCAGTTGTGTCTTACTCTCTATGATCTGATGGACCTCAATACACCAGGAACATCTTTAAGTCATACTGATCCACTTGGATTTCACGGTAGAAATACTAGAGTGGGTTGCCAGCTTCTTCTCCAGTGTGCCACAGCATACAGATTGGTTATTCCAAGGTGGTCTCCCATCCAAGTACTGATCAGGCTCAACCCTGGTGTGGTGGTGTTCCCTGACTGGTATCAAACCCAGGTCACAGCGGTGAAAGCTCTGCATCCTAACCATTGGACCACTAGGGAACCCAACAATCATCTACTTCTAGTTAAACATACATTTTCATGTTTGCATTTAGTTAAAATTATAGGTATAGATATTTATTGAATATATTGCATTTCTACTAGGCCACAATTGCAGTGCATGTATGTTATTAGTGATAGATGCAGTCTAGAGACGTTGTCTTATGCCATCTTGTTTATTAATTTAAGGTCCAAAATCCTGCACAGAGGTAATTATGTGAGCTCAACCTAGGACCAGCTCTTTAAGAAGTCAGTAATCAATTAACATAGGCAGACATAACTAATTTGCATAGCAATGAGCAAACTGATAAGCTTTGTCTGTTGATGATGTTATTAACTAAATAATTTACAATGAGCTGATGTGGTTTGGTTATTTAATTATAAAATGTTTCAGAACTCTTCTTATACATTGAGTAATTTAAACAAGAACCAAACACATATTTTCAAACTACTGGGATTGGTCCAAGTCCAATTGTCCTTTTGCATTAAGTACCATACCTTACTCTGCAGAAAATGTCCCACTCTTACTTTCTTTGATAATATTTTTGATGGTTTATTACACTCCTACTGGGTACCTGTGTATCAGGTTTGAGGGGTTTTGGCCATTATTGAGGGTAAGTTTGCGAGTTTTCAATCTTGCAAGGTGCTTTGGGGAAAGCACTATGGACACTGGATTCTAAGATGAGGGGACTCCATCCTTTGAAATGTATTAATTTTGTTTTTTGCCTTGAACTTAAGTCTTGTGTAGTGCTACGGAATATGTTGGCGCGTTACAAATAAACAATAATAATTATTGGGCCTTGTTATAGATGGTACATAAAGACATTTATCCTATTGCAATGACCCATTTAGGTTGAACGTATCATGTGTTAGTGAGTCTTTTAGGTGAAAGTCCTTTTTTTCTTTGACTCAATCCAAAACTGATCTATAGATGGTACTAATTTTCCTTAAAAATTGATCCCTATTTTGTTTGGATCATCAATGGAGTCATCACACATGAATATAACTTACTAAAATTCCTCACACTATGTTTTAAGAATGGACAATGGCCAAAAGTCACTTGTTTCTCAGAGGCTGCACTGGTTATTTTCTTTTGCAGCAATTACAGTCTTGATGAATTATTTTGGAGCCATTGCAAAGCTTTGTGATTGTTGGCCATCACTCTTCGACTGTCAGCTATCGATTTTATAATCTTCAAATATTTATGGAAGCTATAAAGGTTGCTAAAATTACGATCCACTGTGCACCCTCCAGCCGAACGTATTTATGTGTAAGTGAGGAGTGAAAGCTGCTGCTGCTAGAACAGCCCTCACTGACAAATATACTTAGTAGAGCATCCTATGTGCAGCTAATCTAGGCCTCTTTTAATAATAACTCTCAAGCAACCAGAAACGACATTTATCCGGCATCTACCAATCCCCATGGGTGCCGGATAACTGAGCGTCTACTGTATATTGGTGACTATAAACATATGTGGGACTAAATGACTTCTTTATAATTAGGCATACAGGACGCACATTTACTAATTTATTCCCCAAGGCTTACTGTACAAAGTACCATGTTGCTTCTCTCTAGGAAAATAAATGAAAAGGAACACATTTTTTTTTAGTTTACGCAAGTTTTTTTTTTTTTCATATTTAAAAAAAAATGAAAACAAACAGGAAAAAGTGTGAAAGCACCTTACAGTGTATTATATTCACATAAACGTGCTAATTAAAGTCAAGTGCAAAAGAATACAAATTAAATAGAAATTAAATAAATACATAAAATAAATTAATCAATTTTTTTTTAAATAGTTTAGTCTTATCTGCTAAAAAGTCCCTTTCCTCCCGCCAGATAATTCTACAAAGCTTGTGAAAAACTTGTTATTACTGCTGTTTAAATGGATTCTGTACTCTATAAAATGCAACCCCGTATGAATAGAGAATATCTGTGCAGAGTGATTTGCTCTGTCATCAATAGAAAAAATTAGACGTACATTTAGATAACTTACATTTTATCTGCAATATATCAGCTGGCTCATACCACGCACTTAGGGTTCAATTACATAAGAATAAATCTTACCTTAAGTTACTGGTCTTCACCACTAGAGGCAGAGGGACCCTATGTATAGGCCATATTCTATTAGCCCCTCACAAATGCCTCAAACTCACAAGTTTGGCTGTGGTTTTTTTTTTTTTAAATAAATGTTTAGATGTATTCTATTGACTCCAGCTTGCAAATTCCGACCTCAAGTCTGAACTCATAAACCCTGACTTTTGAAGTCTGATTTCAGGCAGCAAGATCATATGATCTGAAAATATTTACAGTCATATCTAAGTGAGCTGGATTAATAAATGTCTTCAATCCTTAGGCAAAAAGCAGCCTATGTGTATGCAGCACATCTTATAAAACATTTTATTTTTATTAATATCTAAAAATCCCTCTAACGACTATGTTGACACCTCTAGGGGGTATCTACACAGGCATCTAACCCCCCAATCAACACGCAGCATCAGGGGAGCAATATTAACCCACTATTTACCTGATGTTGCTCACTCAGCCAATCTCCTTGCAGCTTCCTCCTAGCAGCTTCCTGCCACATATCACTACATTTCCCAGGCTGCTTTGCGCCACAAATGTTTGCATACAATACTAATTGTCCTCTATCAGATGAATTCATAATCCAGCTCACTTAGACATGCATTTAAATACTTCATAGACACAGCCAATAGTAAATGAGACCGTCATCATGACGTCAGTAAAACATGGAGTTTATACTTAAACTTCACTCAGAGGCTACTAATTAATTAGTGTTGATAAGTAAATTTAGCGATCAAACTCAAAATCCAGCTGTTGAAATCAATAAAATTAATTAAAGCAACTGTTCTAGTCCATCCGGGTTCCTTGATATGTATTAACCCCTTATTTCGCAGAATTCATTTCACACGGAAAAAAAAACATCATTTTTTTTATTGCATATTTGTAGGTTTGAGACCGTTCTGCAATTAATTCTAATTTATTTCCATGCTTTTCCGTATTTCCCAAACAGTAGTGGGTGTTTAATAGCTGTTAAGGCTCTTACTGGATTGAAAAAGGCCTTGTGAGTCCTATTTAGTACTCATAATGTTTTTGACAGAAACGTGATACTTTGTTCATTTGCGAGTTTGAAAATATTTACCAATTAGAGCAACGAGTCTAATAGTATATCGACTTGGTGTGACCTTAATTATTTAGATCTTGTAAATCCTGAGCTGTGCTAAAACCAATGGAGTTCTAAGGACGGTTATGCGGCTTTGGCTGACCTGTAGTGATTGTGGTCAGGGAACTCGTAATTGGAATGCGAGTAGCTAATAGAATCTGTGGCAATTTTCAAAGTGTGTGTAACTTTGAGAATTGGCCAATGGAATATGGTCCTATGTATGTAATGGGTGGGAATCACTAATGGAGGAAGGAAGGAGCTATGTTGTGTGGTCTCCTCTAGGCCGGCCCACAGCATAGTAGGGCATAGAGTGTGTAGGTAGGGCCTTGTGTGTGGAGGCACTATATTGTAACACCATAGACCACCAGGCTAGTAAGTGACTATATAGATAATTATTTTTTTTACCCTCTCTCTTTGAAGTGTTGAGAGGGTCCTGATTTTATTAAACCAACTTTTATGGATAGCTGTATCTTTTCACAGTATGTTTGTCTCAACTGAATCACAGTAGGTTAAGAGTCTAACGGCCGTATTAAATTCCAAGCTTGTAAGGGCAACGTGAGACCCGCAACGGCTGCGGGCTTGTAATTCGGCTGCATTACAGAGCTATTAAATTAGAACATGCCGCGAGTTACGGGCTTGAGAAGCAAATCTGCAAACCATTTTTTTTACTTTGGATGTGAGGCTGTGAACATGATCAATTAGTCAAAACGCGTAGTTACGGGTTTAGATGGAGCCAATGGCAACAGAGATTGTTAGAATTACGTCACTGGAAAATGGAGGTGGGATTTCGAAAGTCTTACAGGTTTCAATTACGAGTTACGATCGGACCCACAGAAATAATGCAATATTGATAAAGCCGTAAATATGATATTCTAGTCCATGCGAGTTCCATTATATGTATTAACACATTGATTGCCGGGATCTATATAACACGGAAATTACACATGAAATAAAGTATTTTATATTGCCCATTTGTGAGCTTGAGAATGTTGTGCTATTAATTCTAATACCTAACATCACTTTACCTTTTATTATGAGTACAGTAGTGTGTTTATATTTGCATTTACAGTGCTACAGATAGGGCTTAACCTCCTTGCGGGTCCTTTCTAGTATCCGTTGTCCTTTTTGCTTCATTTTCGGGTTACGGGCTTGATCGCCAGTAAATTGGTTGCAATTTAATAGCGTGATTCAAATTCCCATGTCCCGTAATCTTTTCTGGCTCATAATCGGCAGCGGCTTGCTTTAAGGGGCCAATTTAATAGCCGCGAGTCTTGTGCGCCATGTGACGGGCTCCGGTTTTCAACGTTGAGGGAATTTTATGGGGCTACATGTTTACAAACCCATGCCATTTTGTGAAATGTGTCTATAAAAGTGTAATGTGATGTGGCCATACTGTCATATTAGTAATGTAAGTTATCTAAATGTGATTTGTATCCATTAAACACTGAAAACCTTACAGAAAAACACTGTACCCATTAGAATGGATGCTTTAGTCCTTGAAACTTAGATATAAAATTAAATTATACTGACTATTTTTCTTATTTTGAAGTTTTATTCCAAATCCAAGGCCAATGACTGGAAAATCTCACATGGTTAACAGCAAGAAACTATTTAGTATCATTACAGAGGTGCCTGATACTAATGTTTTTTCCTAGTCTGAACTTTAAAATGTATTGTCATCAGTATCCTGCTGATTTATTCATATTGAAACATTCTGACAAAAATCTGCCATGAATATATAGTTATTGTATTTAGACTCACAGTAAGACAAAATTAGTCATCACAATATATTTCACTTCATAAATATGGTATTGCGGATCTTGTTTTTCTTAAAGGGACATTGTAGTCCTACAAATTTGTATGTATGTAAAAGGTTTAAAAATTATAAAAGTTTTACATATAAAAAAATTACTGGTATATAATGTAGAAAAATACATTAAAGTGAGACATGGCAGGAGTATTCCTCCTCTTGCCTTGACATGTTAGTTGACACGGAGTAGAAGGAAATCTATTGAAAATTCACAAACGTGTCCTTACTACCATTCTTTTGAATGCAAAATGAATGGAGAAAACTCAGTTAAGTGGTTCACTGTACATTCTTAGTGTGAAATTTGTTTTAATTTATAAGCAAGACAGAAGAAGATCATATTGAACATATTGATTAATTTAAAGCTTATATGTCAGCCAACCTTTTTGATCCACCTACCAATCCCGAAAACGTAATCATTGCTCTGAATCCCTGGAAGCTTACCCCTAAGCTTACCCTTTCAGGATCACCATCTTGTCGTGGTGAAGGGGCTTGGGTACCTCAATGAAGCTCTGAGCTATACCATTAGGGTTACTCAAGATGGGCAAGTCATAGCAGAATTGTCAGACAATTCACAGTTCACTGGAAAAGGAAGTGCCAGCCACTCCAGCATCTTTGCCAAGAAAACCATATGGAAATACAGATACTTGTGCCTGGCATGCTGTGTCCATATGGTTACCAAGAGTTGGACACGACTGAAAGACTGAACAACAAAAAGTATAAGCTTAAAATCAATTGCTAGAACCAATTAGGGAGTAAATTGGAAAATATTACAGCAAAAACATAAAACAGAGGGACAGTGGGCAGATAAGAACAGTGGATTGACTTTATTCAATTCAATAGAAGAAATAAAATGCAACTTATAATAATAATTAACAAAAAGTATGTGTAACTACAAATAGTTTGTTTTCTTTAAATTTCTCTTTATTATTATGGACGAATGATTCAGCCATATTGGCAGTTATACTCTTTTATACAATCATGTTGAATTTACATATAAATGGTAACATACAATACTTCCATATATCTTATATAAGTATAAAATTCCAAAAAAGGCTAAGGTAGTGGAAACTGAGGTAGTGGAGAGAGTGGAAGTCACACTTATGGTAATTAAAGGTAATTAAAGAAGACGTGAACACTTTTTAAGATAATGGTAGCTACCCATAGTTTTAATTCATACCATGTATGGGAACTTTACTGTATCCCTTTGACTTTATGTCATATATTTTTAAGCTAATATTTTGTGATATATAAAAAATACTCTTAAAATGTCTATAAGGAAATTTGGGACTACAATTCACTTTTTTTCCATTGATAGCATTTTCCATTTGTGAATGTCTTTCTATATATTTTTGCCGAGAAGCCTTCGGCATTTTTATTAGAATTTTGTACTTTATTCCTCTAGAAGTTGATTACAAAGAGCTTTGCTTTAACTATTTTAGAGGATTGTAAACTTCAGATGTTAAGCTCGATGACTTACCAAGAATGGATTGCTTCTAACTCCTCTCATTTCTATCCAACATTCAAAAATTCCCCCAGATTTCTGCAGAGTTAGAGAACATTTCGTATGCTGCTCTCATGTTTCCTTATGAGCTCTGCACATCCTTAACTGTACTCTCGGTCAAAGAAATAAAAATGTCATGTCTTTTCCCGAATAGTGTTAGCAGAGCATTTTATGCCATAAAATTTCAAATTAAAATATATACTTTTGGAAAATATGTATTGAGAAGGATTATGGAGAATATATAGCTAAGAAGTACCACTTAATTATAGAGTATTGCTATGTCTTAGTCTTATCTCTGGATAGACATACAAAAAGTCCAACTAATCCACTTCATATGAGTTAATGCCAATACTTTATAGGATAGATGCAATACTATTGTGTCCCCATTGGAGCCCAAAAAAATCTGAGGGGGATAATTCAACTCCCAAGACAGGAAGCAGGAGCGGATCTAAAGCAGTGCATCCGGGGCAATGCATCGGGGCCCTACTCAAGGAGGGTTGGAAACAAGGTTGGAAATTGAATTACTATTTTATATGATAATATTTATGTGAACTAAATTGTTAATATTTCTTTTGTTTGAAGACATTTTATTTTAATTTATGGGAACCAAACGGGTTATGCAATCAATAAGAACAAGATAACGTAGCCATGTAAATTCAGTTTACGTTAATGGAAACAAATAAGAAAAAGACAGTAAGATATATCTAGATAATGTCGATATTACAAATAATCACTGTTTAACCCTCAGAAAAAGGAAAAAATGGAGGGGAAGACAGATAACTATAAGTGTTAGATCATAAGATATCATACTGTGTATTGTATCTCTATTCATTTGTTGCCTTAAATATCTGTGATGTTTATATACCTATCTGTCTAATGAAGATTTATTGAAAAAAAAATCAGCCCCAGAACATTATTGTGCTACTTAGTTGTGCTTATTTGTTTCTGTGGCGGTGAAACAATCAACCATAGTGTTATCATGCAGTTAGAACATCTCACTCACAATTACCAAGCACACTGCTCCACAACTTGGCTTTGGAGCCACACATTATCATGATGTAGCTGAAGAAACAATGCTGACTATTTTAGGAATTATTTACAGTTGATAACATGAATAGTCATAGTATAATCTATTTTTAATACTCTTTCAGAAGAATCCAACTCATTGTTGGGGTTACAGAGTCCATTGAAGTATAGTCCAAGCAAGGAGAATATGTTTAAACCCATGTATGTAAGGTTTATATGGACATATGTTTTGGTTAATGGTTGCAATACTTTATGCATTTACTAATCAACTTATATATTCCAGTCCATGTAAAAAAATACTGACATAAGTTTTGTGATTGAAGAGGAAGTGTCAACTTTTACCTTTTTTAAAATATTGTTTAAAAACTAGTATTAACAATTATAAAATATTTTCTTTGGATAGAAATTGATTGCTACAAAAATTGGAAGAAAACTTACTTAGCTTGGAAATGCATCTTTGCAACAATGGTGTGATCTCTTTCTGACTAGCTCTATGATGGGTCACTGTCCTAGTCAAATTATGGGAATCTACAGAGAAAAGTTACTCCCTCTACTGGCAGCATTTGATACAGACAAATAATATTATTAGAAGGGGGGTGTGCAGGGAATAAAAGCAGAGTGGCCACTGTATATTTATAATATTTTCTATTAAAAAAACTAATAATAACTAATAAATGTAAGTCAAAAATAAATAAAGCCAATGTATTAAATGCAGCTATTGTATTGCTATATCTGGCAGCTTATTTAATTGCAGTAGTTGCATTCTCCTTTACATTTAATATAGACAGAAATAAAAATGATAGACAGAAACAAAATGGCGCCCTCCAATGCACGATCCCTGCATTTGATAGATACAAAATGAAAGGCTTCTATTCTGGATCGCTAACTTGTGGCAGTGAAGTGGCTTGTGTATTTCAAAGAAGCTCTGAGCTATACCATGTAGGGTCACCCAAGATGGGCAGGCCATAGAAGAAGTGCCAGACAAATCATAGGCCACTAGAGAAGGAATTGGCAACCCACTCCAGTATCTTTGCCAAGATAACCTTATGCATAAGCACAACTGTAGACATAACAATATGGCACCAGAAGATGGTGCCCTCAGGTAAGAAGGTGTCATCCACATTACTAGGGAGGTCCAGAGAGCGAGTAGCTGTAGCGCCAGAACTAGTATAGGGGCTGGGCCAAAGTCAAGAGGACGCCATGCTGCAGATATGTCTGGATGGGGTAAGGAAAGTCCACAAAGCCAGACAATGGGCTAGTAAACTGTGTTTGTGTTTTCTGAGCCAGATTGTGACCTTGTTACCATTAACAATGATTTATAAGGGTAATGCGGGTACGTTTTATAATTCTCTTGCCATTGTACTTATAATCAATGAATTACCATTGCTTAATGTCGTTTATACTCTGTTTCTACATTACTTTAAAATATATTATAGTGAATTTGAAACAATAACCAGAAAACATTGGGATATATTTGTCAAAATGGCAATAACTAAATTGAAAAATGGATTTAAGCATTCCCATTTCCAATGTTTTCAATTGGGGCTATTTATCAAACGAGTTAAATTTCATTCCCATAGAAAACACAGGGAGTGGAGATATTTTATGTTTTAACTCAACTTAGCTCAGTTTATCCCTAATGATCCCAATTTTTATAACCGTTTCATAAAGATATCCCATTGCTATTGATGTTAATACTGCGGATACATAATATACTCAACAGTTAATAATCTCCATTTAGAATTGGACTAATATATTTTCCACCTATACCTCTAGGCTAAAATTAAAACTATAAACCGATCAATGCACATAATTTAAAAACTTGCAATAAGTACATCTAAATCGTTTGGCTATTGCATTTGCTTAGTTTTTCTTAATTTGCTAAATGATAACAAAACTGGCAATCCTATTACTTTTGATTTGCATTAACCAAATTCTAGATATAATTCTCCCAAAATCAATACATAATAAATTACAGATTAATAAATCATTAGCGGTAATGGAGAAACTTTAAAGGCTAAGTGACAAGATCAAAAGCAGTTAACTTACCTAATTTCCGTAGCCAGTATATCAACAGCCAATTTAACAAATAATATGTTTACACTGATTAACTCTAATTCCACTATAACACAAATGCTTTCCATTCCTGTTGCCAAGTGACCACAGAGATTTCCTCGTTATTATTCATAGCACAAGAAGTACTTTTATTGGCTGGTGACAAATGTTTTGGTAACTTCCATACAGACTCCAGAACTTGGATTTGTCTCATGAATGTTAAAGAGCTTTATAGCAACTCATGCATCTACTTATCTGTAATTACTTTACTCTATTTAAAGCAGCAATTCCATACAAAATGAAGAATTGATTTTCTTTAATAACAATAATCTAATATGGAGATAGTCTGGTCATGTACCTGTTATTTATATCTTGAAGGGCTTATATTTACTGACTCCTGCACCACAAAGCACTGTTGATTCTGAAATGTAATGATACTAGGAAATTGCCTGTCAAAAATGACGGGAATACAATTGTAAGGCTGGCAATGCTGTTTGCCACATAATGTGAGGCTTTTGCTCCTCTGAGCACCTTCAGCGCTCATTGCGAGCCTTTCTCCCTGTGTACCTCAACTTTCCTACTTTGCAATGATCACCTTCGGCGCTCATTGCAAGACCTATGATGAGCTCCTTCAGGGCTCATTGCAAGCCTTTCTCCCTGTGTACCTCAACTTTCCTACTTTGCGATGATCACCTTCGGCGCTCATTGCAAGACCTATAATGAGTTCCTTCAGCGCTCATTGCGAACCTTTCTCCCTGTGTACCTCAACTTTCCTACTTTGCAATGATCACCTTCGGCGCTCATTGCAAGACCTATGATGAGTTCCTTCAGCGCTCAATGCGAGCCTTTCTCCCTGTGTACCTCAACTTTCCTACTTTGCAATGATCACCTTCGGCGCACATTGCAAGACCTATGATGAGCTCCTTCAGTGCTCATTGCAAGCCTTTCCTCCCGCCTACTGTACGGGCCGCTCATTGCAGGGTTCGTTAACCTGCAAGGCTTGTGTTTGGGAATGCCATGTGTCTCTTTCCACCATCTCCCACCAGTCCCTTGCCTTTGGCGCTCATCGCAAGCCTTTCCCCCGTGTACTTCAACTTTCCTGCTTTGCAATGATCACATTCGGTGCTCATTGCAAGCCGTACGATGAGCTCCTTCATCGCTCATTGCAAGCCTTTCCTCCCGCCTACTGTATGGGCCACTCACAGGGTTAGTTAACCTGCAAGTTTTGTGTTTGGGAATGCCATGTGTATCTTTCCACCATCTCCCCCCTGTCCCTTTCCTTCCGCGCTCATTGCAGCCTAAGTCCTGCATGCCTCAACTGCTCGTCTCGCTTGCCTCAAGTGACGACAACTCGCAGTACAACAACTATATAGGTGATAAGTAATATTATGCTGCATTATAGACATTTTTACCTTACGTGCTCTTTAATTCAGACTTTCCAGTCCTGATGACTTTACACTTTAGTTTAAGGAAATAATTTATGTTTAATTTGAAATAAAGTAAAACCAACTATGGTATTCCCAGTAGTAACATACGAATGTGAGAGCTGGACCATTAAGAGTCTGAGCGCTGTAGAATTGATGCTTTTGAATTATGGTGTTGGCGAAAACTGCTTAGAGTCCCTTGGACTTCAATTAGATTCAATAGATCAGTACTACAGGAAATCAAGACAAACTGTTCACTAGAAGGTTTGATCATGAGGCTGAAGCTCAAATATTTTGGTCATATCATAAGAAGGCAGGATTCCCTAGAGAAGACTGTGATGCTGGGGAAGATTGAAGGCACAAGAAGAAGGGAGCGACAGTAGCAGAGATGTATAGATAAGGTCATTGAAGCAATGAACACGATGGAGCTCAGAGAGGTGGTTACTGACAGATGTACCTGGCGTGTTCCGGTCCATAGGGTCACGGAGAGTCATAAACGACTGAATGACTAAACAACAACAAAAAACAAACGTAAAAGGGGAATTCAATGATGAACTTATTTAGTTTTATGCTAACATGGACCCATTCCGATTACTAATTCTCCGTTCCCAATGTTATATCTCAATCTTAAGTCTATTACACATAAATAATGAAGCATAAGTTATGATATACAGTGTGTAAGGCACACCTTAAGACAGTGAAACACATATAACATCACTGGACTGGTAACGTGATGCTATCTGCTACATACTAAAATGTGCTGCCCTAGGCATGGGAAGAACAAATGAAATATATAGTGGTCATGCTATAAAGCTTTGGCAGAGCGGATCAGGCGGTTTTATTGAAATTGAACTGACAGCACTGTATGCTGATAAAACAAAAGATAAAATATTACACTAATTAGAACAGGTAGTGACATTTTTAACTAGAACTCACATGACTAAAATGTCTAAAAACATATTTTAAAACAATTAAGGGTACATTTGGGGATGTATATCACTATATTCATACAATGTATACTACACCAAAAAAAATACTTTTTACCTAGCATTAATTTAAGTGTAATTTTATTCAGGATATATGTCAATAAAAATATGTTTTGCGATGCAAGGAATAATAAACATTATTAAAGAAACTGGCACCAAAGAACTGTACATATAGATTAATCACTTAGAAGGATTCTGATAAATACTGGTGTAAGGAAAGTGCAACATCCATCCATTCATAGAATTATACTGGAAAATAATCCCATAATTACGGCTGATTCTTTCTGTATTCATCATTCATTATGGTTTGTATCACATACACATAGCAAAATTAACCAGATGACCTTGGCACTTGAACAATACAATAAATGCATTGCACATCATTTGCGCAATTCAAGCAGATCAAGTGATGTATTCCAAATTACACTAGCAATAGCCTCAACGCGTTTCAATATTCAATATATACTCAGATGTAGTTTAAATCTAATGTTTGGTTCATTTCAGGTTTTTGGACAACTATAAGCTGAAAGGTCCAATTTAGTGATTTTATAAAGGGATTTCTAAAGAATAGTTAGGTTAGGCTTGATAAGAAAACAAATAACTTTGTTAAACTTTTACTTGGCATTTAAACAGTTCATTACTAAGGGTTAATCATTGCCCAGGCTGCATACTGTAACCACCCAGGGGGCAGTGCTACCTAATCTGACATACCATCACTACAGTATGATAGTTTCTCATGTGTTTGTACATGGCAAAAAGCTCTGGTTTAACCATTGTCTCCATTAACAACAAGCAGAACTACAGGTCCTGTGGCTGCCCACTTAATCATTTTTAATTTGGCAAGTCCCACTGGAGCGACTCAGCTCCAGCCACTATACTTCATTCAAGGGGTGGATAGATACAGCCTGAGGGAATGGTTGAAAAATAGTAATTAATTGTTCAAATGCATAAGAAATAGTTTAATAAAGTGTTGTTTTTTTCAAGTTCTACCAAACTATTCCATATGGGGCCATTTTTAAGACCACTAAAGCAGTCCTGTAAAGTGACACTATGTAGGTTCAAGTATTTCTCAATTGAATGTTATTGAAAAAAATGCATTTTCTTACAGTAATATTACATTAAAGTTTAGAATATTTAGTTGCCAAATCAGCCATTCTGATCATCCCACCAAGGACTGGCTACAAAGTCTTTCTGATGGGACCATTATATCCAGTAATTACTATTTACCCCTGTGGGCTTTGAACCCATTGTGTTCACTGAGTAATTAGACTGATTAGATAAATCATCCCCTGAGATCTGAGCATGCACAGCCTTTTGTTTGGTACCTGACTTACACTCTCAGATGCTTCGTTATTTTGTAGCCTTTAGCCTTCTAGATTCACATTATGTGATAAAGTAATGAGCTCCACAGGAGTGAAACAGTTAGATCTGTAGATGGGTTAGCTAACTCATAAATATCCATCTTGCCCTATCCTAATATATATATATATATATATATATATATATATATATATATATATATATATATATATACAGCTTTTATTACTATTTTCGAAATTATGATGTGGTTACTAGCCTTCCCACAAATCTATAGCAGGAGTTAGGTACCAGCCCCAGACTGATGAGAGCCATTTAAGAGCGAAACAGCTGTCCGTGGGTAGGTCGCCTAACTCCTACACAATCCATACAATGCTATGCTTTAAAGCAGGCATACGGTAAAAAGGAGCCATGTTTAACATTTTATTGGATTAACGAGTGAAGCCTTTGTCAGCTTATTTGCATGTCCCTGCCCAGGTTCCCAGAATGCAGTGTTATAACTGTATTTGTCTGAATTCTGAGCAGGAAATACGTTTTTTTTTTTTTTAAACTTATTTCAGACATTCAAATGTGAACACAAGTGTACTATTTATGTACTCTCTCTCTCTCTCTCTCTCTCTCTCTCTCTCTCTCTCTATATATATATATATATATATATATATATATATATATATATTCCCTTCTGGATTGCTACCTTGTGGTGGTGAAGGGGCTTGTGTACCTCAATGAAGCTGTGACCTATACCATGTACGGTTACCCAAGATGGTCTGGTCATAGCAGATAGGTCAGACAAATTGTGGCCCACTGGAGAAGGAACTGGCAATCCACTCCAATATCTTTGCTAAGGAAACCTCATGGATAAGCACAACCAGAAACTCAGACAGATATGCCTGGCATGCTGCATCCATAGATTTGTGTTCACATTTGAAGATCTAAAACAAAATAAAAAAACTTGTTTCCTGTTTAGAATTTCAAGAAATACAGTTATTGCACTTCATTCTGGGAACCTGGGCAGGGACATCCAAATGTGTTCACAAAGGCTTTGGTCTTTAATCCAATACCATTTCAAATATGGTTTCTTTTAGACATATGCCTGCTGTATTACACAGCTTTAAGCAATGCCCAGGATGGATTATGTACAAGCCAGGAAACCCACCCACAGACAGCTGTTTCAAGGATATATATATATGGTAATGTACAGTGGTCCTTTAAAAGCTGTGTTATAATGGTGGATGGAAAGTGCTTTAAAGCAATCACATGAAATGTTTTTGATGAAAGAATGGAAAAGTTTGTTGAGATCTGCATGTGCTAGGACCACATTGGCCACAATGTATATCTTGATATCTTGAGCAGTTTTTTGGCCTATTTGAGACATGTAAGCATACACACAAATATGTAATGTTGCTGTACATATTTTGGCAAACTTTGTATTTTTGCACATTATGAGGACCAATCATTTTACCAATACTGGCTATATTGTAAATTCTATTTGTAGATGGTATCATTATTATAACAGTGTAAAATGTAAATAGCACCTGTTCAGCAATAAAATTATCAAGAATCTAAAAAATAAGAAAAATATCAGATTGGTAGCAAAGTATGGACACCACAACTCACCACACTATATTTTATTCAATATACAGAATCCAAAGAGTGAATCTTAAAAGAGAATGATCTATAATAAGCTTCTCAACTTTTCTGTTTCTGAAGTAGATCTTACTTTCAGCATTCATAAAATTCCACAACAGTGTATGTAGTTATTTCCAGTCATCTTCAATGATTTGTCTCTCATCATCATTGATATGGATACACATTAGACAACAGGGATCTAACACAGGCTTGTTCAATTCCAGGCCTCAAGGGCTGGAGCCAAACTAGTTTTTCTGTATACACAGGAAATTAATTGAATGAAAATGATTGAGATGCTGATTGACCCAATGCTACTTATTTAATGCATCCTCAAAATGCGGTATGATACTGGATACCTTGAAGAGTGGAACCCTGATCTCACACTAATGTGTCAGTATAAATGATATCAATGGATTTTTAATTTCCCCTTCTGGATCGCTACCTTGTCGTGGTGAAGGGGCTTGTGTACTTCAATGAAGCTGTGAGATATACCATGTAGGGTCACCCAAGATGGGCAGGTCATAGCAGAGAGGTGACACAAATCATGGTCCACTGGGGAATTACCGTAACTGGCAAACCAATCAAGAATCTTTGCCAAGAAAACCTAATGGATAGGCACAACCAGACACAAGATGACTAAACAACAACAATTTACTATACCCCCTGAGTGAGCAACTCCATCACTTGGGGAAGATATTGCCATTTTGCTAGCCTCAAATGAACAAGATGCTATTGATTTGAGTTCTATTTCAGTTTAACAAACTTTGAATTATTCATGTTCCCTATTGTAATCATATAAATCCCATATGTACAATATTCTTTGTTGAAAAAGTTTTTTTTTCACACCAGCAAGGGCTTGCATGGCCCAAGCTCGAACTGTCACCCCCCTGAACTCAAGGACGATTTTGTTCTATCATGGACTATTTGTTATGACCGTAATATCCTGTGTAATGTTAGGCCTCAAACTCTTATCCAGGTACCCCAGAATTTATTTTTATTATCCGATATTTGTAACGCGCCATCATATTCCGTCGCACTATACAGGGGTTAAGTACAAGAACAATTTCAAACAGTTCAAAGGATGAAGGGCCCTGTTATTGAGCTTTCAATCAGACATACACAGTGCTTTCTCGAAAGCACCTAGCGAGATTGAGAACACGCAAACATATATTCTAATGGGTGTGGGTGGTGTACAGGAGAGTGATAGATTAATAGAGCATGTAAAGGCTAAAGATGATAGGCTTCTTTGAATCGATGCGTTTTTAGAGAGGTTTTGAAGTATTTGAGGCATGAGGATAGAGTAGTGGAGCGAGGCAAGGAGTTCCAAATTATAATGGCAGCACAAGAAAGTCTTGTAGGCGGGAGTGGGATAAGGTGACGAGAGAGGAGGAGAGAAGAATGTCATTAGCAGAATTAAGAGAGCCGAGATGTAGGAGGGTGCATTATTGTGGAGGGCTCTATATGTTAGGGTCATAATTTTGAATTTTATTCTGGAGGCTATGGGAAGCCAGTGGAGTGCCTTAGAGAGGTGCTGTGGACCATTGATTTTGGTAAATGAGTCTAGCGGATTTGTTTCCTATGCATTGGAGTGGAGAGAGATGGGTGATAGGAAGGCCAGCAAGGAGAGAGTTGCAGTAATCGAGGCGAGATATGATGAGAGAGTGAATTAGAATTTTTGTTGTGACTTGTGTAAGGTAGTGGCGTATTTTGGAGATATTTTGTAGGTGAAAGTGACAAGATTTTGTGAGTGATTGAATGTGAGGAATGAAAGAGAGGGCGGGGTCCAGAAGAACCCCAAGACAGCGGACCTGGAAGTTGGGAGTGATAAGGCATTGTCAACAGTGAGAGATAAGTGAGGAGTGGGAGCTGAGGAAGAGGGTGGAAAGACAAGGAGTTATGTCTTTGACATGTTGAGTTTAGGTTGACGGGTGGCCATCGATGAGGATATGCTAGAGAGGCACTTGGCAACATGAACTAGCAGAGAGGGGGATAGTTCAGGTGCAGAGAGGTAGATTTGCATATAAATACTGAAATCCAAAATATTTAATTAGGGCACAGAGGGAGGATGTATAGATGGAGAAAAGAAGGGGGCCTAGGACTGAACCCAAAGAGCATGACCTCTGAGTATTCAGGGCTATTAAGAATTGTTTATATAATGTTTAGTGTTCAGGTTGTGGTTAGGACATGACACTGATATGCTAAGCCCCTTTAAAAAGTACCAAAGTATCTAGTGATGCTATAATATTTACAATAGTGATTTTTGTTATGTCAGAAAGGGCATTGGGAGGATGAGTGGGGGTAGATGTGGGTTGATACATTAAGCAGAAACTTCTGATGTTGATGTAGAATTAAGAAAATTATTGGATGTGTGTGTCTCTGGCCTCAGATAGTCATAAAGTGATACACTTCACCTAACAGTAAAACCCAGGCCTTGGATCTGAAGTAACCTAACCAGATAGTATCAATCTCTGGTGTATTCAGTTAGGAAACCAGCCCCCCTCATACAGGGATGGGAATTATGAGAGGGTGTGGGTGAAATCTTTTGTGTTTGTTAAATATTTGTAGTACAGTAAATAAATAGTACATTTGTGTTCACATGTGAATGTCTAAAACAAGTTAAAAAAAAACTTGTTTCATGCCAAGAATTCTGAGAAATACAGTTATTACACTGCATTCTGGGAAACTTGGCAGGGACATGCAAATGTGCCCACAAAGACTTTGCTCTTGCAATCCATAACCATAATAAACATGGCTTCCCTTAAGCATATGCCCACTGTACAGAACAGCAAAGCTAGAGTTGGATTATACCCAAGCTAGGCATCCTACCCACGTACAGCCGATTCAAGGTTAATGCCTGGGGCCAGATTCTTAGCTTGTGTAGTGGATAATTTGAGTAGGTAGTTTACCACAACAATATTTTAATATATGGTGGTCAAAAGAGCAATAGAAGCCCTCCACCATACAGTAGTACAGTAAATAAATAGTACATTTGTGTTCACATTTAAATGTCTAAAACAAGTTAAAAAACTTGTTTCATGCACAGAATTCTGAGAAATACAGTTATTATGTGCCCACAAAGACTTTGCTCTTGCAATCCATAACCATAATAAACATGGCTTCCCTTAAGCCTATGCCCACTGTACAGAACAGCAAAGCTAGAGTTGGATTATACCCAAGCTAGGCATCCTACCTACGTACAGCCGATTCAAAGTTACTGCCTGTCATCAGCGTGGGGCCAGATCCTTAGCTTGTGTAGTGGATAATTTGAGTAGGTAGTTTACCACAACAATAATTTAATATATGGTGGGCAAAAGAGCAATAGAAGCCCTTCTCCATACAGTAGTACAGTAAATAAATAGTACATTTGTGTTCACATTTGAATGTCTAAAACAAGTTAAAAAACTTGTTTCATGCACAGAATTCCGAGAAATACAGTTATTACACTGCATTCTGGGAACCTTGGCAGGGACATGCAAATGTGCCCATAAAGTCTTCGATCTTGCAATCCATGGGCTTGAAACAAGTTTTTTCACTTGGTCATGTAAATTAAGTGTCAACCCATATACACATTGTCATGATTTAATTGTTTAAGGACTCATATTGTCAGTGGTTTGTGAGTATGTCCAAGGGAGCATGACATTGTTACATTGGGATTATGTGTTATTGTGCGGTTATATGTTGCCTGTACATGGTTATTATGTATCCTAGGTATAATATATTATGAGGGAAAATGTTATATAGAACATATGTGGAATTGGTAGAAATGCTCTGGATAGAAGTTAGCTGCAGATCATTGCACACTCAAACATGCAGACCTTGGGTCAAGACAGATGCATGTGCTTCAAGTGGTCCTGGGCAAACACTTGAGTTTAACATAAAGGTTATCTAATGAATGTGATCTCAAGAGCTTTGATAGCCCAAGGTTGCAAGCCAGATGGTCTGACATCACACATACACCAATGTACACAAGGGTGTGGTATTGGAGAGTATAAATATGTTGTTTTGTTCATTCAATAAAGGTTGCAATATAGTTTTCACATAAACAAGGTGTGAGACTATTTCTGTGTGTTGTATCCTGACTTGGGGAGTGGTCTTGCTATGGGCCACTAAGTAACCTGGATCCAGTATTCTCTGCCTGTAGCTTTTGGGCCTTGCAATCTTCAGAAGCCATCTTTTGTGCCACAGAGATCAGGAAGTACATGATTCTGCTGGGGTAGGTTTGAACTAGGTTCATATCAAGCCCCCTTGAAGAAGCAGATCGTGACATTTGGCTGGCAGCGGTGGGGATCTCTGTATAAAACACAGAAGGATGGCAGCTTATGAAGAGATGTCTGCAGCAGAGGAGGAGGAAGTGTCCAGACGGTATCAAAGATGGATGGCGGTAATGCCTGCAGGTTTTACTAAGGATCAGCAGAGGGAACTCCGGATACAAATCACACAGGAGGTAAAGGGGAACAGGAGAAGGGTAAGCAATGGCCCTGTCTCAGCTCCTGTGGAGGGGAAATGCTTATCCCCAGTAGAGATAGAGAATGTTCTGGTGACTGGAAAGGACTGTAGAGGAATGGGCCTTCTAAATAAATGGATGGCATTCCTGGGACTATGGCCAGGTCACAGGCTACTGGAATGGCTGGAAGAATTGGTATATGAGGAGGTCTCCCTGGAAGATCAATATGCTTATTGGGTTGGACCTGTTGGGATACATCATCATTTTTCATTGGGGCTGGAAAAGGCACTTTGGGACATAGTACATGGGGATCCGGACTGTGGCTTGGGGACAGAGAAAAGAAAGCTGTGTCTGTTTGCCAAGCGCTGTCACATGCTGGGACTGGAGACAGGCTCTCATACAGCTAACTTACTTTGGCCTTTGATCCAACAGGAGCTACAGCTGGAGGTGGATTATATAGACTTACTGGATGAAGCATCCCTGGATGGTTGTTGGCCAGCCAGCTGGGAGGGCTCATGCCAGTCAGGCATGGAACAGAACCACCTAACAGGTACTACAGAGACCCAGCTAAATATTGCTGAGGCTGGGTCAGAAAATGAATGTATGGACTGGGGGGAGAATTTTGATATCCATGATTCTCAAAATAACAAGGGTGCCGGCATCCATGGGGTTGACTGGGAAGAGGAAGAACTGTTCCCTATCTTTAGGGGGCTAAGTCTCACCCAGTTAGAGGAATGGGGACAGGGGCAAACCACAGCAGTGCCGGGCCCAGGGGAAGAACTGGGGAAAAGCTACTCTGCTCCTAGTGTAAGAGAAGAACCTAATGAGCACTGGGCCCTACCATTTGACTGTGGAAATTGTAGAGAGGTTCCTTGGATGACCATTGTCCAGGAGCCAGCCACAGACCCTGGAGCAGAAACAGAAAGTAGCCCTGTTCTTCATCCTGAACAAGAGGCAGTAGCAGCTGCTGCTCAAGGGCTGCCTGTAACTACACACCAGGCAGTCTCAGATGGAGAGAGTCAGGAGGTTCCACCTGAGGATCCAGAGACCAAAGAGCCAGAGGGTACCCCAGATTGTGATTTGTCTCCTGGTATCCCTACAATGACTCCCCTGCAGCTGCCCAAAGACACTGGCTGTGTACCTGTAACCCTGGAAAGAAGGGGCCATTGGCCAGGCTTGGTGGGAGAAAGGTTGGCTACTGAGCCACAACAGCTTGTATCAGAACTGCCCATTTATCAAGCATGGAAGCCACCAGTTAATGTCACTAGCCCATGTTGCAACTCCCGTATCCCAGTTTATTCAGGAGAAAGCTCAGGCCTGACAAAGGGAACCTTGTACTCTTCAATTTTACCCATGGGACGGAGTGCTGATCCAGAATCGGCAGGACAGGAGGTCTCCCTAGCCTGGAAGGAAAGGGCTTTGCTGGGTAAGGATCCTCCCAAATTTATGCTGGACTTACTAGCTGGGATGTACTGTTTCCCCTGGACTACCTTGAAGGGTCCTCCATGGCAGTTGTCTTATAAGTCTCCCCAGGGGCTTGGGAAAGTCACAAGGCCACTGGGAAGGAGCGATTATTTGCCCTGGACAGGGGGAGGCAGGGTACCCAGAGAGCCACTGAGGCTATCACATGGATGGACTTTCCAGACAGGAGGACAAGTAAAAGCAGTATAGCTAGAGAATTATCCGTTAGGATGATCTTCTATGCTATACTAGAAAGAAAGGGGGAGAAGTTGTCATGATTTAATTGTTTAAGGACTCATATTGTCAGTGGTTTGTGAGTATGTCCAAGGGAGCATGACATTGTTACATTGGGATTATGTGTTATTGTGCGGTTATATGTTGCCTGTACATGGTTATTATGTATCCTAGGTATAATATATTATGAGGGAAAATGTTATATAGAACATATGTGGAATTGGTAGAAATGCTCTGGATAGAAGTTAGCTGCAGATCATTGCACACTCAAACATGCAGACCTTGGGTCAAGACAGATGCATGTGCTTCAAGTGGTCCTGGGCAAACACTTGAGTTTAACATAAAGGTTATCTAATGAATGTGATCTCAAGAGCTTTGATAGCCCAAGGTTGCAAGCCAGATGGTCTGACATCACACATACACACATGTACCCAAGGGTGTGGTATTGGAGAGTATAAATATGTTGTTTTGTTCATTCAATAAAGGTTGCAATATAGTTTTCACATAAACAAGGTGTGAGACTATTTCTGTGTGTTGTATCCTGACTTGGGGAGTGGTCTTGCTATGGGCCACTAAGTAACCTGGATCCAGTATTCTCTGCCTGTAGCTTTTGGGCCTTGCAATCTTCAGAAGCCATCTTTTGTGCCACAGAGATCAGGAAGTACATGATTCTGCTGGGGTAGGTTTGAACTAGGTTCATATCAAGCCCCCTTGAAGAAGCAGATCGTGACACACATTTTTATCAGTACCTGTTTTAAATGGCAAAAAATATATAAAATAGGAAATCTACATTTTTTATAATATTGTTATTCCTCGATATGATAATCTGTTTCCTTTCAAAACTGCTTCATAAGCATTCAGCCGTACACATTTTTATGACAGTGGAAATAAACTCCTAATTTCATACACCCTAGAGTGAAAAAGTACTTTCTCAAATTTTCTTAGCTTGCTCACAGGCAGTAAATTCCCAATCAAAACAGCCAGGAAATTATAATAAAACTGTGTGAACAAATATAGTAGTGAGAATATTATAATCATTTTAGAAAAATAGAAACAATCCTTGGTAATATTATTCAATATGATTATTTTCCCGGCAGCCTACATGCTTGGAAAATAATTCTTATAATGGCAACGATCTACAGAAATAATGTAGAACATTACTCTAAAGAATCAGTGTCAAGATACTACACTCCAAATAAATAGTCTATCTATCATTTAATAGGCTGTCCCTCCTAGGAACTAAGGGAGCTAATAGCAGTGGCATGATTAATATGTTAAATTTAGGTGACTGACTTATTTTTGTAAATTTAGTAGAAAAGGAAAGTTTGGAAAAAAGTTTTACATTTCTATAGAATTTATGAAACTTTTGAGTGTTTTATTAAGATTGCCTAAACTTTGCTTGTGTGTTTGTTGATGCATATATGCAAATTATTGGGTAATTTCATATTTATTAATATATAATTATATAATGCATCAGACCAAATAACTGTATAATTATTATGCACGTGGTCATAGAGCAATACAAGGACAGAGTTACAACAAAATTACAGACACAAGCTTGAGAGTATTGAATGTTTGAAGATATTCTGTTAGCCCAACAAAAAGTTGGCTTGTTCTTAAAGGGCCCCAATTCAGCACAACTTGGGCCACATCAAAGTAAAGATCTTCTAACAGCATGTTAAAATACTTTTAGAATTTTTGAAATATGTGCATTTTTCACTGAGAAATCAATAAAATAAAGTCCATGTTTAAATGTGCCTCTGATGCCCCTTCCAGACCTATTGCTACAGCTCCATGTAGTGAGCATAAGAAAAAATAGAGTTAACCCTTAGCAAATCAATCTTTGCAGAGCATGGAATGCCAGAATCATCTAAATAGGTTGGTTATGGGTTTACTGGTTTATGCATTCCTGAGTTCAGCGAAAACTGTTATCAATCAGTGTCTTCACTGAGCACCTCAGCTGTCTGTTATTAATCATAAAACAGTTAGTAAGCAGGATACACTGTGTTTGTAAACTTTTTTAACGGTTATTAGTGCAATTAAAAAAATAGCTAATTTTAACATTCAATCTTTTGCGTTTTCACACCATGAAGAGCACTTACAGTGAGGTAAATGGACCTTTAATGAGCTTTCAAAAATGGCTAATGTGTGGTACAGTGTGACTAGTAAGAAGGAGGAGATTTAACTGCACAATAACACTATGGTAGATGATTTCTGCTACACATTGTGCACACTGTGTCTCTAATTAGCACATTAGCAAGAACTGCACATTGGCCTAATAAGTCTGCACAGACAATGGTGAATATCTCAAGAATGATTTTAAGAAATTGTAAACTGTTTCCTCTAAAGATAATAATTACATATAGAAGGATCATAGCCTTTATTAAAAGAAACTTGTGAAACCTTTACAGCTTACATTTAGAGCTGCCTTACTCTGTATATTGGCTTAATTACTTTCTCTTCCTCTTTATTTTTACCGACAATAAAATGGTCTGCTAGTCAGCCAATGAAGGCAATCAGATGCTACTGTCTAACATGTGATTGGCTGAACAAATCATGTGATTAGGGAGATAGAGAAGTCAATTGCTAGGGGAGGGGATAGCAAGGGAGCCACAAGACAAATATTATCTTTAGATTACTCTAAAAAATGTTTAATTGTCCTTTTACAGTAGAATAAAAATGAATAATGCACTTTAAGAGGACCCTAAATATATCTTGATTTTTGGGATAACAGAAATCTAAGTTTGCAAGTTTTAAGCGGTTAATTCAATGTAATTTTTTTATTACACATTTGGAACTTCAATAAAAAATGTCATTTTTTTTTTGACTTTTTTAAATTTGAATTGAAATAAATATTTAAATAAATATAATGGATTCACCATAAAAATGATGCCCAATAATCTTAATCATGCTTCCTTTACATGTGAGCTTAGTAGCATAATTTTGAATTTTATCCTAATTGCCAATGTTATTTAATCTCACCTGCTCATATTATATTATTTGATCCCATATATAACAGTGAACTCTAAATTCAATCTCCAATTGGAGTTTAATTGAATAAATTAACTCTTCTCAAAGCATGTTAGGTAAGATAACCTTGAAGCTAAAGGATAAATTTGATTATCCTCCATTCAAGACAACATTTATATTGATAGAATGAGCACATATTCTTATAATATATCTAGTTGCCTAGGTATAAATGTACGGTAAATCTTGCAGGATCTTAAGTGCATTGGATCATCTTTATCCATGGTGTTTCCCATTAAAAAGTAGTTTCTTAGCATATTCTATATATATTGCAAATATGTTTTATTACTTTTTCACTCTGGAGTGTGTTTTCTATTTGGTAAAAATGTATTTCACCTTTATTTACATTGAAAAGGAAATTAACATGTTAATGAGGTATAGCAAATTAAGTATTCATCTATGATTCAATAAACTCCAGTAAGCTGTGAAAGGTGATTCATTCGCAAATAGCACTGTAATCGCTAACACCTGTTCAACCCTCTCAATACTATCTAATTAGCTTCTTCTACAAAACACAATAACCACACACTTTTTCTATAAATACTGGCACCATGTTCGGTGAAATGGAAGGAATGTAAAAGGCTAATATATACTGTATAGAAAGGGAAACAAGAAAGGAAGTGCAAGAGGTGATAAAGAGAACAATCAAGATACTTATGGTATATAAAGAACATTTACAGATGTAGAGTGGAGGAAGTAGTGAATGGAGGGCAAAAAATGTGGCTCCTCATCGTAAATTCTCTATATAAAAGTAGGTGTCGGCAGACATCAATAAAAATGACAAAAATATATGAAGATGGTCTGTTAACTCATAGAATGATCACTTCAGCTTTTTATAAAATCAACATCTAATAAACTAATAGTGCCCCCTTTTATCTCAGGCGGCTGCCAGTAGCAATGGTTCTACCCTATATTGGTCTCCGGAGATTTTCCATCTACAGTAGCTCCACCAATATAGATGAAGCTTGGATCAGACGTAATAAGGAAGGATAATCAAAGAGTTTGGATGTATTGCTCTAGCTTTGGATCATGAGGGAACTACATATGGTATGGTGGCACACATTTTAGGAACAGTATGTTTAGTCTACTAAAGTGCAGTTTGGCTGCTGAGAATCACAATTCATGTCCATACAGGGTCTGAAATATAGTACTTACAACCTATTGTGCTTAACAAGTCATGGTGTTGTAAAACAGCCCTATAGCACCAAATCCAAGGAAACAATCAAGCACTAAGAAACTCCCCAGCTAACTTAGAAACCAAGGTGTAGGGTAACTGACATTGGCCTGGCTTCCTATTTCTCCTCCCAGCTCTACTTTATATTGTAAATATGTTCATACTAGGGAATTGCCTGTCAAAAATGACGGGAATAACATTTTAAGCCTGGCAATGCTGTTTGCCACATAATGAGAGGCTCACTTCCCTCTAACTTGCAGGCCTTCGGCGCTCATCACGTGGCTTACAATGAGCAGCTTTGGCGCTCATTGCGAGACTCTCCCCGTCTACTTTACAGGCCTCACGATGAGCTCATTGCAGACGTCGTCCAACCCGCAACTTTCGGGCCTCATTGAGCGCAGAGAGCCTCTCCCCACTCTCTGACCCCTGTGTCTGTTTCCCTCTCTCCCTTCCATTTGTCTGTTTCCCCCTCTCTCCCTCCCGATGTCTCTTTGTGCCCACTCCCTTTGATTTTTTTCCCCTTATTTCCCTCCCCTGTTTCTCTTTTTCCACTCACCCTCCCCTGTGTCTGTCTCCTCCCTCTCCCTCCTCTGTGCTCTTCAGGTCTAAAACCATTTGCGGGCTTGGGAAATCGATCTATTTCCCCTAGCCCAAAATGTGCTTTAGATTTACTGCTTTAGTCTTTACGGCAGCAATTTTTTTTCTCTCATAGCCGTTTTTTGACTGTGAAAAAAACACCAATTGAATAGCAAATTAGCTTTTATACAGGCTCCGTGCCTCTCCCCCTGTGGTGTGTGAGATTGTAAGGTAATTTGGTAATCAAATGGGGTCTTTTGGCGACCCCCAAACAGCTTCGGAGTTAAGGGCTTTAAAAAAATGGAGTCAGTCAAAGCCGTCATTTGTTTAGACACTTGCTGGCCTGTCACTGAGCGCAAAAGGCCTATGGCCTTCAGCGCTCATCTTGGGACTGGCAATGAGTGCCTTCGACGCTCATTGCCAGCCTTTTTCAAAGTCTTGCAGGACTCGGGATGAGTGCCAAAGGCCTACGGGCTTCGTTGCTCATCGTGGGCCTAGAGATGAGAGCTCATTGCAACCCCCTGTCAAACCTGTAACTTTCAAGCCTCACGATGAGCTCCTCTGGCGCTCTTTGAGCATGAGCAACCCGTAACTTTCAACATTGTGTTACAGACAAACTCGCAATTACGACAACTATTATATGTGGTGTTTAATAAATGCTGTGTACCTCCATACCTAGTGTTGTGTTGTTTATTTGGTTGGGGACACACATGGGTCCTGCGGGGTGGTCAAGGGCCTTGGCACATTTGCTACAGGGAAGTTTTTTTTTTTTTTACTGGCATTTAGATGTTTTAGTCCTGTCCACCTAGCCCACCCTCCTTACAACCAGAGGGAATTTAGGATCTTAATTCCACCCGCCTTGTGGTGCGATGGGGCTAATTAATATCATAACAATTCCACTATTTCTGATACATGTACCGGCACTGATAACATTCAACAGCATCCTTTACTGAGCGAAGGGATCAGCCTCTCAGTGCAACATCTACTTTTCTTTAAAATTCATGTACAATTCCCATACAAGTTCAGCTTTCAATTTTCTATAAAATGGCACATGCATCCCATTAGATTAATTAACTGTATTAGTTGTGCTTTTTCTTGATAAATTTCAAACACGCTGTTATCTCCACCCTTCTGTGTACACAACATCTGACGAAATGACTTGAGAGGTATTTTTACATACAAAGGCCATGATTGCCACATGAAAAAAATTGGTTTAGCTGATGCTTTAATGAAATGGAATTCAGTGTTTGAACTTCAAGCTCTTCCACAAGGCTAATTAAAATGTAAATTGTCATTACTTATTCTGTCCTTATATCCAACAGTTATTGCTTGGAACAGGTGTTTTAACAATTCATGCACAGACAGAGCTTCTAAACTTGGATGCCAAATATAATTCATGAAACTAAAGCAGCAATTCCTTTCAGCACAAAGTCTTGTATTTAAATCAATAACAAAAATCAGCAGTTTGTAAAATAAATCTTGAAAGCTTTTTGATTGCATTTTATGTGTGGACTTTTTAGGCTTCTGACAGCAATAGGGTTAACTGAGCTATGACTTACTTTTTGTTATATCGTTTTTGCTCTTGTTTGGTTACTATAGTAGTGGTAAAAAAGTCATGGTCATTTAAAAGCATAATGAAAGCCTTACTAGCCCAATTTTTAGGGTGGTTGCCATTTTGGTCTCCCTTCTATCACTGCAGAGCAGCTTTTTATATGAGGTGGCAGGAAGCATATTGCAGTTGTAGTCTAGTGCACACAGCATGACCACTGGCTCCCTATTGATCAATGTGGTAATGTAGTTATGTTCCTGCACTAGAAGCTGAAATATGGAGTATCACAGCATGATGCCCACATCTTTACACTTTGACATAATCAGAGGGTTGCACTAATGGGTGGAAAGAGAGAGGGAGGCCAACTTGACATCACTTAGAGGAGAGCAAAGGGATTTAAAAAGGATTATATTATATTACTCTGTATGACTATTCATTCAGTATGGTGGAAGTAACATATACTTTTAAAGGGCCAAGACTTGTTTTACAACTAAAGTCTCTTTGATAGGGAGTGCTTACAGATATTTTCTAAATAACACTTAATAAAGAAATACTAGACGATTAGTATAGTAAGGATTTATGGAGGACATACCTTCCGCTCAGGTGCACAAAGAAGAACCATTGGCAATTGGCTTAAGGAATCCTGCCATGAATGGAAAGTCTCCACAGTTTATTGGCAAATGATATAACCTCAAGTCTCTCTCTCTATTCTGAACTACATACTAGCAGTTGGCACAGTTTGCCTGGGTGCCTGTTGAGCATGGCTTGTGTAGTTCTTGTAAACGGTGTTAGGCATTAACGCCTTTAACACAGCCTTGCATAGCTGCTGAGTAATGCTCCATGTCACCACTTTGTAAAAGACGAATCTATGCTCAGAACTTTACATCCACTAACATTATTGTTGTTGTTGTTGTTGCTCAGGCCTTCAGTCGTGTCCGACACTCTGTGACCATATAGACCACGGAATGCCAAGCACATCTGTCTGAGTTACTGGTTGTGCATATCCATAACTTGATATAGCTTTGCAAAGATACTGGAGTGGGTTGCCAGCTCCTTCTCCGGTGGACGCAATTGTCTGACCTCTTTGGTGTGACTGGCCCATCTTGGGTAACCCTCACAAGATTCATTGAGGTACACAAGCCCCTTCCCCACAACAAGGTAGTGATCCAGAAGGGGGCTTACATTATAACTGACAACATATGTAGAATTTGAACTTATCAACCTGAATATGAAGAAAGTATTTGAAAGCATTTTGCTTTTTTCACTCATTAATTTATATGATTATGAAGGTGATTTAAGTTGCTATGTAATATCACGTCCCATCACCTTTCTGCTGAAAAGTTAATTCATTTTACTGCATATTTTGTTCATCTGGATTACCAGTTTAGGCACAGCACCGGAACTTCTGTGTCCTTTTTTGTTGTAAAAATAACAAATAGCCTCAGATTTTAAAAGGTAATAGACCAGGGCATATTTCTATTCTCATACATTTATTTTTCCATACAAAGAATCATATTTAATAATAGTGATTTTCACACAAAGTTTGCTATTACTGCAATAAGTAACATGTGATTATTGACCATATTTATTGTTTGTCTAGGAAAGAGAAACGCGTTGGGGAATTCTCATGTTAAACAAGTCTCACATCCAGACACCTGCTACACTATAATTTTCATAATCAAGATTTATGCTGGAGATTTTATATTTGTTCTGCTTAGACCTGTGGGTTAAAATGCACTAGACTTTGATTTATAAACCACAGTTTGGATGTGATTCTATTAGCAGAGGACCAAAACCGTAACCTTGTATGATCAGGAGGGGAGGTTTGTGTATGGGCTAGTGCTGTGTTATTTGTAAAACACTAATCACAATCACCATTAAGGTGTTCACTAAGCATTTTCTTTTCGCTACACGCCAGGAAACAGCTATTGAACATCATGACCTGAAATTTGCAAATTGCAAATTTCAACATGTATAATTAATTTCTACAAGATATGACTCAAATGTTATGAATATTTTGTTATTACTTTATTATACTCACTGTATTCCTCCTGCTCCCTATTTTATTAGAAGTTGTTGATTTATAGGTAGTTTCAGCTTGCTGGCTTCTAATAATAAAGGATTTCGGCAAGGAATGGTAAATGCAGTATAGGACAGTAAACAACATGGCCTCTATTCCATGGTTCCTGTAAGATTCACAAGTTCACTTATAAATCACCACCAAGCTATCACATCACACACATAAAAACCTCCAAGAAATAGCATCCAAGTGCTTGAAATGTCCATAATAACTACTGATACATAACTGATTGAGTTAAACGTCTAACCAATCAGAATTCATGGTTTGAAATATGTGCATTCTGATTTGTTAGAACTTTAACCAATCAGATGTGGGACGGGAGTAATTCAAATTATGGATTCTGATTGACTGAAATATGATATACAGTACATATTTGAATCAATTGGAATCTGCCAAATTAGCATATAAAGTGAGGGTGTGCTTACTAAAAAACATTTGTTGGCACTGGCATTTCTCGGAAGAGGAGTTTTGTTAGGTTTAGTTTTTTTTGCTGATTTCTGTAGACGGTGGGCATGGGAAGGAGTATATATAGGTATGGATAAGGGAGGATGTTAGGGCTTATGTAATGTTTTCAAGTTAGTAGGTACCATTCTGTAGCACTGCTATGTAGACTACTGTGAATTAGACTTGGAGTATCATACGTGCAAGATGCACGCACACGTTAGAGCTAGAGAGCTCTGGAAAAAATCCTGGGTGTGAGTCAATATGTTTTCCGGGATTCTTTTTTCCAGGAACCACTGAATCTCTCCGATAATTATCTTTTCAAAACTATGATCACTGCAAGTGAGCCTTCTGAAAATTCTTATGGGAGCCATGGACTGGAGGTCCATATCCAGAACATTAGATTCACATTAATAATTGGATATAATTAAATGCATTTTAATTTACGTCTGCACACTAATAAATTCTTTGTCAGCCATAGATCTTAATCTTTACCGTGCCATAGCAAAAATAGTGGATGGTGTTTTTTTATAATTATTAGTGAACACAATGAAGGGGGCTGCTGCAACATACTCTAGATCCCTACTATTCTTAGGAAACAGAACCAAAAACTTTCAGCAATAAAACTTTCAAATATCAATGTCTTTGGTCAGATGTCATTACTTTTTTATTACAAATTGTAAATCTCATGTCATGTTTATTTTAAGAGTGAGCCTCAAACAAGAGTTCCAAAGATTAGGTTATTCACACATTTATAATACTGTTAGCTGAGAAACAGAATCCAATGTAATATGTACTTCACGGTTTATATTGTTTTTGTGATAAACATCAATGACAAGAAACTCTATTGCCTTAAGCTAAAAACATTTATTATTATTTGTTTAGAAAGAGAAAATGCATTGAAAATACAAATTCTACAATTATTGCACAAATCCATTGTGCAGCTAGAAAGAGAGCAATCTGTTTTGAATTTGTATGTTGTACTGACAACATGGAATTAGGTTTGGATTATGTTCCTACCGACATCAAATAAATGTAGGAACAAAGCTAAAAAAATACACACACGGCGCCGGCTGCTCTAACAATGCGCAGATTTGCGACTTGTTATAAGGTCAAGGAACATGCATAGGGAACTGTATTTTGGCCTACTGATAAAGCGTACAACCTACCCAGAAGGATAGCAGGCAAAGTGCCTTTGAGGTTACAGTCGCTCTAAATCTGATAGCAATACTCACTGTGTATAAAGTATACATGTAAGGGAATTCATTCTCCCTACTACAGTTACATTACTGTCTCTACAGTGAATCAGCATGTAAGGTTGCAGAAAGTGATTTAACCTTAGACTTGATATGTATGACTCTGGAAAGAAGGGATCTATGCCAAGTCTTTGATTGGATTTAGGCAGGCAAAAGTCATATGAGATGATTTAGAATAAAATGAATGTATCAAAAATAACTAGAATCGCACAAGGTCTTTTGGAAAGAGCGGCATTCTGTGTAGGCTGGTGAAATTAATCACAAGTAAACAGCACACATATTGTATAATAGAAAGCTATATTTTGTATTTAGTAATCACCGAAAGTATTTTTTAGAATTAATTTGAGTAATTATATATATATATATATATATATATATATATATATATACATATATATATATATCCCCTTTTGGATCGACACCTTGTCATGTGGAGGGGGCTTGTATATTTGTATAATAGAAAGCTATATTTTGTTTTTAATAATCACTGTAAGTATTTTTTTAGATTCATATTAAGCAATTATATTTATACTGTATATATACAGGTATACCCCGCTTTGCATTTCCCCGCATAGCCGTTATTCAAATTGCACGCTTAGTGCTAAATCTCTCCAATGCGCTGTTTTGGCGCCAAACCGCGTTCACATTTTTTGTAATCCCTGCTTATCGCCTTTTTCCCGGTCATATCGATGTTTCAGCGCTATGGCATTAAAATGCCCGTTTAGAGCTGATTCACATAGTGCTCCTGCATGCAGGAACGCATGTACAGCGCTAAACGGGGTATTATATATTTATATATATATATGCTTTTGGATCGCTACCTTGTCGTGGTGAAGGGGCTTGTGTACTTCAATGACTCTGTACCATGTAGGGTCACCCAAGATGGCCAGATAGGTCAGACAAATCCGAGTCCATAGGAGAAGGAACTGGCAACCCACTCCGATATCTTTGCCAAGAAAACCTTATGGATAAGCACAGCCAGAAGCATAATGATAGATGTGTCTGGCGTGCTGTGGTCCATATGGTCACAAAGAGTTGGACACAACTAAATGACTAAACAACAATAACAACAATAAATATATATATATGCAAACACCCATAACAATAGACCAGGATAAGTAAATTTTTATTTGTATTCAAACTAATGTCAGCCTATCACGTTTTCTCTTGTTAAATCAGTATTGTTTTGTTGTGTGAGACCTTCCTCCCATGTGCTATTTAACTGATGTTTTCTTTATATCTATTTGCATATAAAAAACTTGCCTAGAATAGAAGTAACTAATATTAGGATGAGCAAATATAATTTCTCATTTAACAGCACTATACTGTAGAAATACAAAACATGCATATATCACATATATAGTTGTGAGCGTACGAGTTGTTGCTAACGCTGCGGGCTCGCGTAGCGAGCCCGCGGCCCTCGCGAAGTGAGGGCCGCGGGCTCACTACGCAAGTCGCGGCCCTCGCGAAGCGAGGGCCGCGACTCGCGTAGCGAGCTGCGGCCCTCGCGTAGCGAGGGCCGCGGCTCGCGCAGCGAGCCGAGGCCCTCGCAAAGCGAGGGCACTGCCCGAGGGTCTCAGTTGCTGGCATGGAGCGCCGAAGGCGCTCCATGCCACCACCTGAGGACCTCGCAAAGCGAAGGCCGCAGTTGCTGGCATGGAGCGCCGAAGGCGCTCCATGCCAGCAACTGCGACCCTCGCAAACTTCACGTCGCAACCCAAACAGTACGACACACACATTACGACACTCGCAAACAACATACGACACACGTTCACACACATTACGGACTCGCAACACTCGGACGCAACTCGCGAACATTACAAAATGTAAAACACAATACATACACACACCACATACATAAAAAACTTACCTACACCAAGAGGGAGCACCCAGCACCTCAAAAATACAACTTACACCTCGATTTTACTCGAAATAAAACAGTTTAGAGACTAAAAAAAAATCGAAGCAAGAGAAAAAATGGCCGCCGAACAAAACGAAAACGAGGCTACAGCACTCTAAACTCGCAAAACACCACAAGAAACTCGCAAAACACCACAAAACACCTACGGATATTCCGATACAAACGTATACCACACATTACTCGCCATTTTACGCCAATGCGGAAGTACACGACAACGGTTTGGGCTCGCACACGCACAGTGTTACACTGCACACATTCAGCACGCTTACACAGCAGATCCACACCACTAATGCTGCAGCAACATCAAAACACATTCACAGCTCTTCCACACAATGCTTTAAAATAGGTAAAGTATATTCATTTATTAATGTATTATATATTTCATTATTACACACTAAACAGCATTAGCTACCTTACAATTTCATTGCCGTCATTTTTTGACGGGCAATTCGCTAGTTTAATATAATTATCTGGTGGTAGTGATGTTTATTAAGGACCAGTTGCATTGTATCTTAGATTTCAGAATAACTAACTTGTTTCTATTATTATACTATATTGTCAGCTTCCTGGAAATTGATCTCTATACAGTATTTATAGTAGCAAATGGAAACACACTCCAAATAGATAAGTCACCTTTAAGGTGGAAGGTCAAAAGTTAATCAATAATACAGGAGACGTGTATACAAAAATGCATATTATATATGTTCACTATACAGAAACCCAAAGAATGGAAAATTGGATTGGAATCAAACTATTTTTACAGCCCCCCACTCACACAATTATCAAGAGAACAGACTGGTGCATTTAGGCAACCATATATGTTCAACGTCTTTAACATCCAACAACTTACATTGGGAAGTTCTCCTTTCTAATTACAAAGCCTATAATTTAATAGATCATAAATATTCTCATACAATACTTTATATTCTCATATGTTATCTGTACAGAAATATTGGACCAAATTCACCAACATGGGAGGTTTGGATAACTCTTGCAAAGTGCAGATTTTACAACATGAGAAGTATGTTCAAGAGTAATCTAAATTTCTCTCCTTCATGAAATAGACCCTTTTTTTGTTACATTACAATTGAACCTAACCACAAATTTAATGTCAATTAAAAGACAACTAGGCCCATATTCACAAAATGGCGCTCAAGTGGCAATGTACAGTTTTATATATCAAGTCCCGCCAAGCAATTCTGGAGAGGTACTCACTCCAATGTCAATTAAAAGAAGGTCTTATACCTTATACACTAAGCTACATTCTGGTAAAGCAAATTTAATGTACAATTAGATCAGTGATAAATCACCTGCATATTCTGTAGAGATATTTAGAAGAGTATATAGTGAATACATAAGACACATTTGACAACAGTACCTATTGGAACAGAAGTTGTTGAAGGCTGCGCTCTTGGAAGTGCTTACAATTGACATGGGTTAAGGATATTAGTGACAAAAGGGGCAGGGACATGCATTTTCTATTACAATACAAATCACTACACCAAGGGTCTTATTCAATTGCAGATTACGTTATACAGGCTATTTGTCTGTGGGCTTGAAAATTGCTACAATTACAAAGCAATTCAATTGAACAAGCCCACAATTTGTGGGCCGAAAGCCGAAACCTTAAGCCATGCAGTCATAAGTAGCATTTCAGATCATGATCAATTAAGGCCGTAACTGCCGATTTAGAAACAGCCAATAGTAATTGAGACCGCCATCATTACATCAGTAAACCAATGTTAAACGTCAATCAATTAGCGATTAGAGGTCCGATATGCAATCAGACTCGCAATCCGGCAATGTACAAAATAATGAAAATGTTAGGCTGTACTGTTTTAGTCCATGTGGGTGGCCTGATATGTTTTAACTCATTGATTCCTGAAATTGATATAACACGGAAAAGAAGCCTTCTAAAAAAAAAAAATTATTGCAGATTTGAGACTGCTGTGCAATTAATTCTAATGTCTTTCATCGCTTTCCCCATCTTTAAAAGTGTATTTTTTTTTATTTGCATTTACAGTGCTACAAACAGGGGTTTAACCCCCTTGCGAGTCCTATCTGGTACCCGTAGAATTACCTTCTACATTTGCCATTAACGGGTGTGAAAATGTTTGCGGGCTTAGGGAATTGTAGCACTTGAATAGCGATTTGCGATTTTAGCGATTGTAACTTTTGCGCACAGGAAAGATCAAAGGCTTAGATGGTTTGTAAGTTACACATTTGGCAACTGCCGTTATATTCAACCTGTAACCCGTAGATTGCTTGCAGCTCGCTAAAAGATGCTGATTGAATAGCAAATGAGTTTACGGGTTACATTGCAGGAGCCTGCAAGGTAGCCCGTAAACTAATTGTTTAATTGAATAGGGGCCTGACTGTATTAGAAATTGGAGATATGACTAGCATCACTGGCCCACTGCAATCTTCATTATATCATGAAATGAAGTGACTACAGCTAGCAGAAAGTTAGTGGTGAAGCTTGTATTTTAGGGAAAATAATCCTTTGAGTCAGATCACCATAGATGAAAGGCATACGGTATATGCTGAATTTTTATAATACAGGTTATATTTAATAATAAAAAAAGAAAATAAATAAAACTTTTCATTCTTAATATGTTATAAAGAACCATTTTTATAATTTATAATTCTGGACAAAGGAATTCAAATGGACTAATTTTTAAAATTGTAATATCAAAGTAGAGCTAGCTGGTTGGATAACTAGAATGGGGTGGGGGTATTAATCCAGTAAAAATCTCATCTGACATTCAGCTATTATTTTATGTTTCTACAGCTCTCACGGTAACTATAGTATTTCACATAAGTGCTAGGAGGAAAACATGGGTGGCTATTAATTAAAATGTAATGAGAATGGTTTCCTTCTTATAGAATCTTATTATATTCATTAAGCATGTACCGTTACTAAAAATGTCTAATATGATGCACTTGTGTTCTTGTTTTGAAGTTCATTGCAATCCTTCAGTTCTGATATAAACTTTGCGAGGAACATGAAAAATTGTACATTATTAATTAGGCTGTGGGCATTGTTTTATGGAGAAAAATACAAGAGGAAGTCATCCCATACCAGTTTTATGCTTGAATTAGTTTACTTTAATTGATCAACAGTCGAGTGGCACAAACATAAGGTGGAACATCTGCCTGGTTGAAGATACCTCATTATTAACAACTGAAAATAACTTAAAGATACTATGGATAGGTTCCAATTTCAGTCAAATCCTTTGGGTTGCAAACCCAAAGTGGATAAGCAGTCAGAAAATTATATTACATCTTAATAGAAGTCTTCACAATACTACCTAAGCCTTTTAATTACTTTAGCTATGATAATAGTGACTAGGTTGACTACAAGAACCTGATGTGACATGACAATCCCAACTTTATATTACAAAAATAAACAAAAAGTATAAATAAAAATAGAAAAAATAATAAAAGTGATGTAACGGTTAAAGCTTTATTATTAACTGAGTAGAATTGCATTGTTAAATTCAAAACTATACATATCTTGGTCCATTTCATCTATAAAAAAAAACATTAGGAACTCTACAGTGAAAAAAAATAAGTTGTAGAAAGTAGGTTTAAGTGAAGCTCCAACATTTTACTGTAAGTCACAGTGTACCAAAGGGAACTTTCGATTTATGTTCTTAATGATGGTTCTTGGTCACTGTGACTGAAAAACTGGATAGTATTCTGCTAATTTAGAGCCCTGGCATCTCTGGTTAATTTTGGGTGAGATGACATAAGTACGAATGTATTGTCTTGCTACCAAGATAGATACTGCATCTTTTCTGCATTCTTGACAATAAAGAGAGATACATGTTTTTGCTATAATATATGCAATTTGGTTGATGTGTAATGTATTATGCACTTTTTGGTTCTGAAGGACGAACAATAAGCATCAACAAACCCTTCAACAGATGCAAATCTTTCCTTGGCACTCTACAGTTTACTATTCTGGAAGTTCTTGGCCCAACAAGCAATGATTAGCATGTTAACTCTTTTACATGACCTTCTATTTAAAAATACGAATGAGTGATATACTAAAATGAAAAGAACAGAAACTTTGCAGATAGCTTACTTAGCACAAATGTCATGCCTGCAGATGAAATTGCTTCACAGGCTGATAATACAAACTCCACCTAAAACTTTAAGAACTGCTGCCTCTGCAGAATCCTTGAGAGTCAAGATCAACGTACTATGAATCCACATTCTGTCAGTTACTAAAGACATATTCATAAAACACAAACTTTGATGGATAACTGATTATTGAAGAAGATTAAGAATTAGAAATCAAAAGTAAAAATGTCCTTACTCACATAGAATATCTCAAAATACTCAAGTCAACATCTTGATTTATCAAAAAAAATGTAAGGAAGTCAGGATTGCTAACCTAGATCGGTTATATTTTTGTCTTGTGAAATGTTATTAAATGTGATAAAGTCCATCTACTTTGGGTTTATTCAACATATTTAAATTAATACTACAAAGAAACGGAAGACAGAATAGTCAAGAGGGAGGACATTAAAGGGCTCATAATATTCTGTCACCTTACAATCCAGATGTTCTAGAACTACTTTTCTCCAAAAACTAATTTGTACATATATGATGTTAACGGTCTTTGCCTTCTTTTCCGTGCAATTTCATGACTAATAGGGTTCTTTTTTCACAATATACATACACAATACACAGCTAGTAAACTTTCCTCCTTAGAACATGTTCTGTTATGATTTTTCTAAATGTACTTTACCCCACAGAATAGTTTGGGACTGAATTCAAAACATAGAACACAAATTGGCATCTTAAAGCTTTCGTTATGAAAGCCTACAATGTATTTGTCCCTGTCAATATTTAAAAAAATAGGATTTAAGAATAATTATTCATTTTGATCAAATATATCGTATTTTACCATATGTCATACTAAGTTCTTAAATGGATTCTTCCCCCTTCTACAAATTTAACAATAATGGGGGAAGATGATCTGACTGATTTCAAATTAGGCATACAATTAAAAAGAGACCTACTTTTCTCCCTTTTGGGATATACTAAAGCATGCTAATTGTCAGTTCATATTGTTATGCCCGCCAGATTTGGCAACTACGCTAACCCCAATTCTCTCTCTATGGGTCTCGACTTTTTTTTCAAATCTCCACACCCAGCGAGAACACCTTCTTAGGAGAACTCAGGACAGCATAAGTTAATAACTCGCCCCAGAAGGAGACAAGGCAGACATTCCTTTGGTATTAGAATGTTTCACACAGCAGACTCAGATCACCATTGCTTAGTGTCCAAATCAGACTGGCACATCTTTATTTTTCAAGACCCATTTTCAGATAACACAAAACACCATGCCTCAGGTCTGTAGCCAAGCCCCCATCTCTTAGTTGCTAGATCTCAACTTACAGGGTTATAAACAAAACTTCCCACAGTTATATCTGCTAGATGTCATCTTATACACAGCCACCTACATTCCTTCCTCCCCCTTTCAGACTCAATACAGGGATCTATGCGCGGCTGACTCTCAACCCTTTGTATATCCCAGATATGACTGCATTAACTTTATATTATCTAAGCATATCCTATGGACTACTTCTAACACAGATACATTATTTTAATCTTAATCAATGCCAGTACTATATGCACTTATTACATCCATGATATAACTACATGTATGCATTACACCCATGATATAACTGTTAAGCAAGTAGCTAGCACCTTCTCAACACACATATAATACCTGATTAACCCCAAACAGTCCAGTGGGCCATTCTGTTCATAACACAACACAAATAGTGTGCCTTCTTTACCAATGCTCAAAACTATGTTGATTACATCACTGATAGGGATGCACACCAGATTGAATGATAAACATGACAAATATTTAGTGATATTGCAATACTGGTTTATAAACAGAGATAAAGTATAGTAGGTCTCAATTACTCAAAGGTGGTTGTAAACATCCAACAATAGAATGTTTAGAAATACCCATATATAAGTTAGTACATATGAGCTGTATGTAATAGATGGATGTATTAACATATTATTATTGTTAACTTGTATTTGTAATGTGCCAACATATTCTGTAGCACTCTACAGGAAAAAAGAATAAGGAAACATACAATATTATACAACATTAACAACTGTAGAAAATAAAGTGTGTTTTTCCAAAGCACCCTTCAAGAATGGAAACCCACTACTTACAATCTAAAGGGAATGGAAGAGGCAGATAAGGAATAGCAAAGACGTTTTCAGGAGTTTTCATAGGAAGGAAGGAGTTTTCATAGGTAGGAAGGTGTGCAAATTAGAAGGTTATTGAATAACATCTGAATCAACATTGTAGAACATACCACAATGAAATAGTGCTAGACTATAATACATTGTGTTATGAATTTGGGCGTGTTAATATACATATGTTATAATATTTTAATATTCAATAAAATTAAGGTGTCAAAAATAACTTGGAAGATAATTCATTTTTTTTTAAATATCACTCACACACTGTATTATCTTACAAAAAGATCCTCTAATTGTTAGTATGTACTTTTAGAGAGCTGAATAATTCCTTTGAATGTGAGATCTTTGAAAGGTGGTGGAAGATTCTCATAAAATGTATTAAGAATGTTAAAGTTCTACATAGACATTTTCAAGCATAATCTATTAGATTAAAAATTTCCAACTAAATAGCATTAAAAATCAAATTAGTTAAAAATAATATACACTCATGAATATACATTTGCTACAGATTTTCCCTAGGTTGAAATATACATTTTAGTTTCCAGTTTTATCACTAGATTAAAACATACCTAATACGGAATCTTATCCTTACAATAGCATCACTCGGTGCACAGTTATTCTTCTTTATAATAGGAATATTTTTAATGTATAATAAACTGAACAAGATAACTATGTTATGGTAAGAAATGAACCATAATTAATGTCAGTGCAAAACATAATTGCAACTAAAACTAAGCCTAATTCTCATTTCTCACTACATTGCTAATGATATCCCATTTAATTTCCCCACCAATTATCAAGGAATGGCATTGTACTGCAGTGCACTTTTGCTCCTTGTTTGTAAAATTTATTGTACTATGAATAACTGGTTTCTATGCAATTTCCATATGTTTTGCAGCTAACATATGAGTAAGTCCTGAAGATTTTTTCTCAGTTAATATTATATATATATATATATATATATATATATATATATACAGAACATGTCTATATCATAGACTTTTCTCTATAATATAGACTACATAGTTGACAAGAGGTTATCCTGTGATTAAATGGATAGGAATGATATCTATAATAGTCAGATTGCGGAACTCATGAGATTGTGACAGCATATGACTAGTGCTGCAGAGATTTTAGTGGTGCCCAGAAAATAGTGCTATACCTCTGGACAATTAGATCTTTTATCTATTGATGGGACCCCATCTATAAGTACTCCCAACTGTACCATCAATTTGTTACTTATTATCATGGATCATGAATGTCTAAGACATTTGACACATTGTTTGTTTTTCCCAACCTTAAGAGATACTAATAGGGACAGTTATATCTTTAATTGTGATCAATTCAATGCATCTCAGATAAATATAATTCTCATGTGTTATTCCTAGCATATTTATTATTTTTGATGCCATGTGATTATTATGCACATATTAGTTTGACATGGTGTTGCCATGGGTTTTAATTTATTCTCTGTGTTCTGTACATTCTTACAGTGTTAGATACAATTCCATAATTTAGCTTATGGTTGGCAAAAGAGTGAAAAAAGCCCTCCAACAAAGAGTAAATAAATAGTACATTTGTATCTGCATTTAAGTTTATCTTTTTTTTAACATATTTTTAGACATTCAAATATGAACACAAATGTGTTATCTATCTATCTATCTATCTATCTATCTATCTATCTATCTATCTATCTATCTATCTATCTATCTACAGTATGTACAGTGCCTTGCAAAAGTATTCAACCCCCTTGACATTTTTTGTGTTTTGTTGCCTCACAACCTGGAATTAACATGGATTGTTTGAGGATTTGCATCATGTAATTTACAGAACATGCCCACAACTTAGAAGATGTTTTTTATTTTTTCTTGTGAAGCAAACAACAAATAGGACAAAATAACAGAAAAAGTCAATGTGCATAACTATTCACCCCCCCCCCCCCCCCAAAGTCAATAATTTGTAGAGCCACCTTTTGCAGCAATCACTGCTCCAAGTCGCTTTGGATAAGTCTCTATGAGCTTGCCACGTCTTACCACTGGGATTTTTGCCCATTCCTCCTTGCAAAACTACTCCAGCTCCTTCAAGTTGGATGGTTTGCGCTTATAAACAGCAATCTTTAAGCCTGACCACAGATTTTCTATTGGATTGAGGTCTGGGCTTTGACTGGGCCATTCCAACACATTTACCTGTTTCCCCTTAAACCACTCAAGTGTTGCTTTAGCAGTGTGTTTGGGGTCATTGTCCTGCTGGAAGGTGAACCTCCATCCTAGCCTCAAATCACGCACAGAGTGGTACAGGTTTTGCCCAAGAATATCCCTGTATTTAGCACCATCCATCCTTTCCTCAACTCTGACCAGTTTCCCAGTTAGAGCTGCTGAAAAATAGTGAGAGATGGTGTTCTTTAAGTGATGTGATGGGCTGGGTTTGCTCCAGATATAGCGTTTTCTTTGATGGCCGAAAAGTTTAATTTTAGTCTCATCAGACCAGAGCACCTTCCTCCATACATTTTGGGAGTCTCCCATATGCCCATTCGCAAACTCAAAATGTGCCATTCTTCTGGCCACTCTGCCATAAAGCCCAACTATGCAGAGTACGGCTTATTGTCGTCCTATGTACAGATACTTCAGTCTCTGCAGCTCCTCTAGGGTTTACTTAGGTCTCTGTGCTGCTTCTCTGATTAATGCCCTCCTTGCCCGGTCCGTGAGTTTTGGTGGGCGGCCGTCTCTTGGCAGGTTTGCTGTTGTGCCATGTTCTTTCCATTTGGTTATGATAGATAAGATGCTGCTCCTGGGGATCATCAAAGATTTGGATATTTTTTATAACATAACCCTAACTTGTACTTGTACTCAACAACATTGTCCCTTACTTGTTTGGTGAATTACTTGGTCTTCAGGGCAGTGTTTGGTTAGTGGTGCCTCTTGCTTAGGTGTTGCAGCCGTTGGGGCCTTTCAAAAAAGCTGTGTATATGTAATGGCAGATCATGTGACACTTAGATTGCACACAGATGGACATCATTTCACTAATTATGTGACTTTTGAAAGTAACTAATTGCACCAGAGCTTTTTATGGGCTTCATAACAATGAGGGTGAATACATACGCACATGTCAATTTTCTGTTTAAAATTTCTAAAAAATAGTTTTATGTATATATTTTTCTCATTTCACTGCACAAACTTAGACTATTGTCTTCTGATCCATCAGATAATATTTAGATTAACAAAACATTGAACTTAAGGCTGTAATATAACAAAAAAGGTAAAAAGTCAAGGGGGTGAATAATTTTGCAAGGCACTGTATGTATATAAATATAAAAATATATAGTCTGGGGGATTGTTTCCCCCATATATATTTATATATTAAAAAAAATCAGGGGTATTGTTCCCCCAATCCCCCCAGTTCCTACACCCCTGAGCAGAACTACACAGAAAGTTCATAAAAGGAGAATTGCAGTAGTCCAATCTGTCAATTTAAGATAAGTCAGCAATGAAGGGCCAAATTGTGCATATGCTATAGATATTGGTGTCAGGCCAAGTGGAAGGTATAATAATTGAGATGATTAAAATGACAAAAATACTAACTTAATGATGTTTCATGACACTTGAATTTCCATAGTAATTGAGGTTGAAAAAAGACGTTTAGTCCATCAAGCTCAACCTTTTAAGACCTTCTCTAAGCTGCAATATGTGGATTACTTGTTAATTGATCCAGAGGAATTTAAGTTATACGCTTGCAATAAAAATGGGATTTTATACATTGTCATCTTTTGATACGCCAAGTAACCATTAGTAATTGTTTATTAATATATAATCTTACATTTAAGCCCTTGTCATTTTAAAGTCTCAACCTGCACTCCCCAGGGCAATATATTTATGATGATATGCCTGCAAAATGACATTGCTTTATTAAATCATAATATCTATAACAATGACAGACTAAGAAAAAGGGTGCATTCAAAATTAATCAGGCCATAAATATTCCCTTCTTTTACCAGCTCAGGATCACAGTGTTGCAGCTTTGAATTAGATACACCCTTTGCACATGCAATAACACATTATAAAGGAAACAATCTATTGTTCTTATAATTTCTTCGAGAATATTTCCTCCATTCAATGCCCTTGAGACAGATCTTATTTATTGGTTTTAGGGTCCATGTTTTTTTCCAAGCAATAGAATTTCCAGCATTTATATTTCATATACAAATTGTAATTCAAATATGAGCCTAAGGTTCTCTTATCATGGACTAACAGCCCCTGAGAACAAATATCCCTGATTATCTTACGGTAATGTTCATTTTTTTTTATTTAAAGCTCTACACACAAGGGAAAAAACAAGTAGAAGCTGGTGCAATGATTAAATAATCTAGGGGAAAGCTGTTCTCAACATCTAAATTGAAATATTGCAAGTTAATTTTCAGAAGCTGTAACCTAAGCAACCTTGATAATTAGTAAGAGCATTTTGGCTTTGATGGTAATGAGCAAGTGCTGGCACTTAAAGTCCCTGTATGAGAAAAAGTATGGTCATTGGAACAGTACATGGGCATTCTGTCTTGCATGCATGTTCCTTAGGTACAAAGTATTTAATCATCTATAATTTGACTGCTGTATTTATAGTTCAAGTCGGTTCTGAGCAAACTTTTTGCCCTACCCTTTTCCAGATTCTCCCCATGCACCCCACTTGTTTCCTTCATGTATCCCCCAAGATGCAGTTATTATCCATATCCTGTCACTTTGTTCTTCATCAATGATATTTCCATTATTCACTTATGCCCATGTACATTTATAGATTCCCAATTTAATTACTTTAAATCACATTCTATCACATAGATGTTTACTATTCTTAATATAACATTTAGAAACTTTGAAGCTGAAAAGACATGTTTTCTAGATCATTTTTTTAATTAGAAAGTTGTGATGTCTTATATTGATGGTTGTATTTTTAAGTGTGTGTTTTTTGTACTGTTTTTTTTTTATTTGTTGTCCGAGTAGGCTGTATTAGTCATGCATGGAAACTTACTGGTTAGTTTCTTCTTGAGTATCTTTGTCTGCTCACAGCTAAAAATTGCAAATATCAATGGGCCCGATCCCAATCCCTGAAAAAACAATAGCGAGTGCCGTAGTGGCACAATAAATTCTGCCTAGCTATCTTAATCAACCATCCCTAAAACATTGAGAGAGACCTGTTTCGAGTCACTGCTACGAGTCAACTTCACAACACTTGTTACTGCACTTCCCACTCACTATAATATTTATGATGTTCGCATTTCCTATTGGCTCCTAGGGCCTGTCTCATCTGTAAAGTTTGTTTTGGCTACTCCCTGCACAGAAATCTGGGATAGAATTTTTGTTTACATTAGTGTAGAAGTTAGTGTAGAAAAAAGCTCCCGCAGCCAATTTACAGCAGTGCCCTAACTTAGAGAACTTGATTTAAATAGGGCTCAATATTAGTTTGATGTATAACTGCATTTTTTAATAACATTCAAATGTTAAAGTACTTGCTATTACTTATATTTTTAAATTATATCATATTTGGATCCTCCAAAAGATCACTAAAATACTTCCCTCTACATTTTTTATGGCAAAGTGACCTTGCTCCATTAATGAGGAAAAGTGTGAGTGTTTTTCCATTGTTGGTATCACACTTGGATGAATGCATTTTATGAATCTAGCTTTGTCATTTGTGTTTTTTTAAACTATTTTCATTTTTGTTATTTATAGAAAAAACTGTAGTTGCAGAATATTCAAAAGTGAGTTTAATAGAGGAAAACTGCTTATCTTGCATAATATCCTCAATAATTGTTCTTATATTGTTCAGGTGAGAAGAATGACTTTGATGTGTCTTATGTGCTTCAGAGGTTTATGTTGCAGATCATAAAAAGGTTGGCACAATATGGTAGTGCGGAGATACAAATGCCATTGTCCATAGCTTGCTGTTAAAGAATGGTAAGGAATCGAAGTAACGTTGGGACTGTGTTGTCACAAACATTCTTAAGTAAAATCTAAATTATCGAAACAGTTTGCAAATAAGCATTACTACTTGATGAGTAATGTTAATATAAATATATAGTTGCAGTAATGGTTAGTTGTAATGTGGGAAGTGTAAGTCTATGAGTTTTCAATTGTATGTGCTTTAGTGAAAGTGCTGTGTACACTTGATTTTAAGCTCAAAGACAAGGCCCTCCATTCTTTTTTTCTATATTTTGTTAATATTTTTTTTTACTTGAATTTACCTCTATATAGTGCTACGAATATGTTGGCGCGTTATAAATAAAGTAAATAATAAATAAGTGTATTGTTTTGGTTAAAGTATTTGGGTCTTCTCAACCAAGCTCCAATGGTTTTAGTCAAGGAGTTGATGTTGGAGATAATATCCAAGCTTTTTTTCTGAAACATTTAGGAGGTATCTGATGACATCCACAGCACTTACACCACCAGCACCATGGTGACGCAACACAACATACACGTACATGGAAACTGCAGAATGATGGCACTAGTTGGGACAAAGATGTTTTTGAACTGGTCATAGACCCGCTCCAAGGAGAGTGGCAGGTGGGGAGTTTGACTGGGGCGGTACACCTGTCAACCCGTAACGCAGGTATCCTAAGGCGAGCTCAGGTAGGACAGAAACTTCCCATGGAGCAGAAGGGTAACCAATTTCTACAAACATTTTTACTAAATCAGGATACATGAGCAATGGTTCTGTGAGAACAACATGCTAAATCATAATATTAAAATATATTTAATAATAGGGCATGTTTTCATTATTTTATCCATATATCAGTAATCACAGATCTGAGTAGTGGCTATTTAAAAAGTCCAAAAATAAATAAATAGTAATAACTGATATAAGGATAAAACGTTGTGGCTAGTTAACATCCCGAGATGTGATCCGGATTGGAGCACAGAGATCCCAGTTTTTATATCATCAAAAGCTCAAGAACGCTGATAGACAGGAAGAGGATTAATTTTTTCACCCATTTAAACTGTTGTATGCGCTAACAAGTAAAAAAACACAAAATCCCATCACTTTTTGTGATCATTTATCACATACAGCAGATCTCTTTTCCCCAAGACCAAAGCAAATTTTAGAAAGTTGAACTCAAGATTATAAATTATTTACTTCAACTGTAGTTAACTTACTTCCCTTTACTGTCTGTAAAATTATTGGCCTTCCTTTAATATCTGTTCCTGTGTTGTTGTTATCACATATATTTCACTGTAACGATTTAGCACTTTTTGTAAATGTAGAGAGAATATAGAAGTAGACTTAACTGAATGAGATCTATTCCAGTCACAGCAGCTGTAAAGCCTCAATCACAGATAAATCCAAGATAACTGTAAAATCAATATAATTATCTAGATGTTTCCAGGTCCAGAGTGTACAATTTATAAAACTCTCAGAACATATCAGTATACTTAGGTGAAGTCATATTTTACAAAACCTTATCAATGCACATAATGTACATACAGTCACGCCGAAATACAATACTTAATGTTTATATTTAAACTCACATAAAAGTGATTGATACATACAGATAAATATTGGCAAACGTATTGCATTTAGGGATTCCTATCAACAAACTTTATTGATCGGTGCTTCTGATCATAATCACAAGTTCTAAAGCTGCCAATTTTTACTGTTTAAGTTCATGACATTAAATATACAGCTTGAGATTTTCAGATAAATTATACTAATACAGTTCGAATTATGTTTCATGGAATTACGGGAGAAAGAAATGTTATGTAGCAAAATACATTAGATTGTGGTGGTCTATTTTCTGCTATTAAACTATACGCATTACTTATTGCAAATATTCAAGTACATTTATTAATTTAATTATAATTAATTATTCATTAATAATTTATTATTTTTGTTAAGCAAACACATGAAAATAAAAGTACAATTGCAAATTTTCATATTTATGTTATGTGATATGACGGTACATATTTAAGATTTTTTTCTGCCCTAAGTCCCTTTGGATGTATTGCCCTTCTCACTTTTACAACGGCAGTGCTGCAGTTCCATCATAGGGGTTATCAATATCAAGGTCAACACTGATTGGTACCTATTCTTTGTAACACTCAAAGTCTATGGCTCGACAATTGACTTAATGTTTTTTCTTATCAATAATTTTAACTGGACTATTATCCACAGCTACACATAAAAAGAATAATTTAATGATCGAGTTCATTATCAGGCTTTGTTAAAGGTATATCAAAGTTTCCCTGCTTTTAACTTCGTCTAATCTAGCACACACAGCTTATATCAAAAATAGACATTACATTGTATCATTCTATACACATACAGATTTATTTATGTAAAAAATTGTTTCCACACCCCCAGAGGTGCTTACATCGGCACAATGTACCCACCAATAGAAACATTGGATTTGGGTATGTTTTTTAACCCTATGCTAACCTTCAAGCCAACAACAGCACAATGCAGAATTCCACATAGCAATGTCTGAGCTCCTCCATGATTCCCTATGCAGGGGAAAAACGAGACTAAACATCATTCCATGATTCTTTGCTGCACAAACTGTCTTCAGAGATTAAAAAATGTTATAGCTCCTTGTAATTGGCCAAAACAATTTATGAATGTTTTGTTAATTTTAGCAGGGATTTTCAGGGGTGTCAACAAAATCAACTGCTAGCAAACTCAAGAGATTTAAGGGTAATTTTAATCATGTTTATTTCGGTAATTTTTCCATGCAAAACATGTTTTCATACACTACTTATTCTCCTCTATCAGATGCATTCAAAATCAGTGAAACTTAAATATAACTTTAAGTTAAGATTTGTAGATAAAAGCAAGACCTAAGCATAGTATATTTAAAAGGAATGAACGTAGACATTCATGGGCTATCGTGAGCTTTGTGGTGATGATATACAAATATATAATTTCATAAGGAGAAATTTACTATGAATTTGTGATATAAATACCTTATTGAGACCAATGTGAAATTTCTGATAATAAAAATGGATTTTGCTTAGCTAGCCTTCTGCCTGTACTAATGTGATTAGTTGTGTCATAGTGCAGAGCCAAAATTAGTCGGGAATAAGAAACAGACTATGTACTAGCCAGCAATCATCTATGCATGGATACATAAGTATTTCTGCTAAACAAATATGGCTTGAAAATCCAGGAAATGGAGTAAACGCTGTGCGGGAACAAATTCCTATGTTTCTATTCCTACGTGAAGAGTTTTTTTCATGTATGTGAATGCAAACGCAAACACTTACACATGCTAAAGACCATATAATGCATTTAAGGGACATATTTAGATTGTATGTTGCCTTAAGCCATTCAGATGTGCACCTCCTCCTTCTTACAACCTTTGTCCTTGCAACATCCCAAATCATAGGTTATGTTTATGTATACATTTAGGAACATTTACAGGCAAAAATAGCACTATGTATAGCTATTTCTAAGCATATGCACACATTATTCCATGACACACCCTCGGCATCTTCAGCAGCCTGCTGCCCACTGAAGATGTGTTGCCCAAGGCCTGGGCCAAGGCAGAAACACACTATGCATGAATCATTGCTAAAAAAAATACATGTTTAAAACCAACATGTGACATGCATACAAAAACTAAGCATCTTCTGAAGCCTTATAGAACATTTCTGATGTTGTAGACTATGGTAAGACAGCAAAAAAACATCCTCAAGAAAGCGCCCTCCAAAAAAGGTAACCATTTTAATAAATCATAAATGCCTTCATCAAAAATCAAGTGCAGTAATAAAAAATAATAAAACAATGTTTTTTTCTGTGTGATTTAAAAAAAAAAATTCCCCGGATATGCATACTAATGCCTTATGGGAGATCTTAAAAGTTAGTATATAACTCAAGAGAACAATACCTTATGTTATTGACCTTATTTATCATATTATGAATACTAGCACTCATACGGGTAGAAGGCCTCCATAGTTTATCATAAGAAATATAGCTGGAATCGTATATAATAGTTGTGGTAAGTTACGAATGTTGGTCACGCAATGTTAAACGTTACAGGCTTGGGTATGCGCAATGAGGGCCAAAGGCTGCAATGAGCGCCAAAGGCAAGTTAGAGGGTGGAGAGCCTGGCATTGTGTGGCAAACAGCATTGACAGCCTTCAAATTTTATTGCCGTAATTTTTGACGGGCAAGTCGCTAGAATAAATAATAGACTTCATATATTTTTGTTATGTTATATTGTGCTCATCTCAAGCCCAAATTCACAGTCATTTATCTTCCAAGTATTTTCCATATACTTACTAATGTTTCAGAACAATGTAAAACATGCATGATAACAATAACATATTACGGCTCTGTCATACAAATGAAGAAAGTATCTCAAAACCCTCAGAATATTAGCTCGTCTTTGATAACATATATTCTGTAAGCTATGTAGAAGGATTTATTTCCATAATTCTTCTAAGAGGTAATATACATTTACCTATGAGAAAATTTGCTTTAAGCTCAAGAAATACACAGTTACATAAAAATTAATGAAACTCACAGGTTGTATATGTGTGAGTTAACTAACTTATCAAAATAAATAACTGTTTCATCCCATAATCGGACTCAGCAAAATTGGTTAGCTACTAAATCATGCAATGAATCGGGTATAAAAATTACTTGTGTTACGTTTATAAGAAGCAAAGAGTGAAAAAACTATAAAAAAAATATATATTATATATATTATATTCTGTATGTTTGTATATTATTATTATAATGGTACTATTTTCCATAGTAGTATATTCAAGGGTTAAATATAATTCTATATCTATGTATACATTTAATTTATGTAAAGTATGTATAGGCAGCATATAAACAGCAGGTAAAGGAATATTCAAAGTTGCACCTGCATCTGCTGTAGTCTTTGATTTGATCAATCACTCCCATTCAAGGAGGATTCTTTTGCCAAGGAGAGTGTTCTGCTCCTGCCTATAAGTATTTACTATTGAGATGAAAAAAATAAAAAACACTTTGAGTCCTTTTATAAATGTATTTGTTACAAATACTAACAGCTAAGCATCAAAACAGTTCTTCCCAGTTACAAACACTGTCTGTCACGACTTCTTATCAGTGGTATTGTTAAGATCGTTAAATGTGACAGTTAATATAATTGCAAATGATTAAGACATGTCACTAAATTAGCACATCCTGCAAAATAACTTGTTAATTGTACGCAACCTCAGACAATTCTTACCAGTTACAATGTCACATTAACATCTTTCCCAAATCATTTTGATAACCTAGACAAGACTGACCTATAATTAAGATGTTATAAATGCTATTTTATGCTGTTTCATAGATTTAACTAGCAGAAAAACTGCTACATATTGATATAATGAAAAATGTCATTAGTGTATTAGTATATTTCTATTATAGAATGACAGGATGTGTGTGTGAGACAGAGAGAAGAGTGAGATATTATTATTATTATCGTTTATTTGTAACGCGCCAACATATTCCGTAGCGCTATACATAAGTTGTGATCAAGGCAAAACAGTATTAACACATTACGAAGATGGAGGGCCCTGTCTTTGAGCTTAGAATCCGGTGTCCATATCGCTTTCCCAAAGCGCCATGCAAGATTGAAAACTCGCAGACTTACAATCTAAAGGTTTTGTACAGGGGGGTGAAAAATGCAGTATGCATGTAAAGGAGGGATGTTATAGGCTTCTTCAAACATGTGTGTTTTTAGTGAGGATTTGAAGGATTTGGGGCAGGAGGATAGTTTGGTGGAGCGAGGCAAGGAGTTCCAGAGAATAGGGGCAGCACGAGAAAAAGCGGGAGTCAGAGGAGGTGATGAGAGAGGAGGAAAGACGAAGGTCATTAGCAGAGCGAAGAGGGTGGGTGAATATTTGGAGATGAGAGCAGAGATATAAGGAGGTACAGTGTTCTTGACGGCTTTGTATGTTAGGGTCATGATTTTAAATATTATTCTGGAGGCTACAGGAAGCCAGTGGAGTGATTGAGCAAGAGGTGCTGCAGACACAGAGCATTTAGTTCGGTAGATGAGTCTAGCGGAGGCATTCAATATGAATTGAAGCGGGGATTACGGGTGATGGGTAAGCCAGCCAGAAGTGAGTTGCAGTAGTCTAGACGAGATATGATGAGGTAATGTATTAGAATATTAGTTGTGTCTTTGGAAATGTTTTTTAAATTGAAAAGACAAGATTTTGTTAGTGACTGTATGTGAGGAATGATTAAACTACATATAACTAGAGAAATACATGTAGAGTGAAGTTCCTAGTACAGTAATCCTGCAAGGCTCATGTACAATGTGACCAAAGAGTTCTTCAGCCTACCACCCTTTAGTATATATATAATACGAGTGTCAGATTGATCAAGACAGTAATACAGATCTACCAGCATTCATTTTCAATATAACAGGATATGATGATATGTTAGAGTAAGTAACAATTTTCCTACATGGATAACCAGGCTCACATTTTAATCCATAAAGGATACTTATATGTATAGTAGCACAGGCTGAACATCTCTCTAACTAACTCCTCTGCAACCGCACATGCACAGTGCAACCATTTGTCTAATTTCAAGAAAATGACATTTACATGAACTCATGAGAATACATTTTTTACATGTCGTAATGATCATACTACAAGGAACAATCATGAATATAGGGATTCCTTTTTCAGAATATTATGCAAATTGAGGTAATTGATCATAGTTACAAGACACAGCAAGAGGAAACCACCTAGACAGCATAAACACTAAAGCCTAGACTTATCAAGAAGTGTCTTTGGAAACGCCATTACAACAAGCAATACGCCACCCTATTCGCAAAGCAGTATTTATCAAGTAGCATACATGGCCATATACCATTCAGTACAATAGAAAAGGGTGGTGAACAGCTTAAAAAATGAATATTGATTGCCATCAATAATATTCTTGAACACATTTTCACTTTTTCTTTTCTTAAGCTGGTGTAATTTATTAGGGCAATAAGTACTTGTTAGAAACAATGGAATAATAATAATTATCTAATTATAAAATAAATGTATTGATAATAATACTAATTATAATAATATTACTATTCTCTGCATTTACATTTATATGCAAAATGGTCAATATATATACAGATAAAATTGTGTTTTTCTATTCTTGAATATATCTCCTTTTGAAAACCATGGCTAGACAAGCCTCTATCACATATGCCACCTATTAGGACAAGCAATTCACCACTTAATACAAATTTGTTCACTACTGATCAATTCATATACGCCACTTGTTAAATTTGATAAATTTGGGTTTAAATATGACTTTAGCATGAGTAAATACCAAATTCACCAGCTCAGTTTATATTACAACAGGTGTGGCCATTAAGCCATGGGGAAATAGCCATAGATCAGTGCTGTCCAACTTCTTTAGAGTGGGAGGGGCCCCATTTTAATTGGCCAGTCTTATATGGGCTAGTGAGCTGGCAGCTCTGATTTTAAATTATAATTATAATTTTTTATATCTAAATAGATACATTATTATAATTATCTATTTTATATAAAATAGGAAAACCATTTGGAAATTCATATATGATTTTCAAAGTGTTTAACTATTTCTTATGTACCGGTAATTATTTTTTCATTTATTTAATTGGGAGTAGTGGTAGGGACTATGGGGTCCACCATGGCAGGATAGGGTCCATAAGGATCCCTATGATAGTAGTTAGTGTACCATGGTAGGAGGTTAAGTTTAGGTACCATGTGGGTCCAAAAGGACCCTAATGGTTATAGGATTGTATACCATGGGGGTCCTTAGGTGTTAATATTAGGTGCCATAGGGGTCTGTAGGGATCCCGTGGTAGGGGGTTAATGTTAGGTTTTTCAGGGTTCTGTAGGGATCCAGTGGTAGGGGTTAACGTTAGGTGCTATGGGAGTCCATAATAATCCCCATGGTTATAATTTAGGTTATCATAGGGGTCCATAGGGATCCCCATGCGAATGAGTTAATATTAGGTGCCATGGAGGTCTGTAGGGATTGCTTGGTAGGAGGTAAATGTTAGGTGCTATGGGGGTCTGCAGGGATTTAATGGTAGGGGGTTAATGCTAGTTGCTATGGTAGTCCATAAGGATCATCATGGTTATAGATTACATTACCATGCAACTCTGTAGGGACCCCATGGTAATGAGCTAATGTTAGGTGCCATGGGGGTCAATAAGGATCCCATGGTTATATCTAAAGGCTCCATGATTGCCTAAACATTTTTAACCCTTGTATATAATAGATAATTTCATATTTAAATTAAATCATAAAACTATTCACCTATGGATATAAAACATACAAATATATATAAAACTTCCAGCAGTGCATGATGTTAATTTTGTTTATATTATTTTACTTAAATATAAAATATACTGCTAATGAAATATTGAAAGCTGTGATGCTGACTACCAGCATAGAGGGTTGTAGAAAGCAGGATGAGTGTTTTCTCAATAACCTTAGGTAACACCCGCCTATCATGTCCAAAACACACCTCATCGGTTACAATAGGCCATGATGAGCTAGGTATAACATTGAAAAATGGACGTTAAGAAAACACACTATTAGCTGAGAAGCTGGATTGTGGGTTTACTCGATCTATCATGAGCGTTCAAAAATCCATTGATCATTATTATATTGGAGCCATGCTATTTATTGTTAGCGAAAACAAATATTTAAATGGTTTTATTAGGACAATTTAGAATATGTGTGCCTAACATAAACCAAACTACACCCACTATTTGCTTAATACTACTAATAAAACAACCAGACTAACAAATGTGATAAACAATTTGATTTGAAGCTGCTAATTGCCACAGTTTATTTAATTAAATTCCACTTCATAAATTACTCCCACAAAGTTAAATTATATATATATATTTTTTATATATTCAATGCAGGTGGTACATCTGTCAATCCATAATATGGATTTACTGTGAACTGGGAGAGCAATTTTTTGTTCTATTGCCATGCCATTAATCCTTGACTTTAAATAGCCCAACGGAGCTTAGAGATTCTGGGTGATTCAGTCTTTAGTTGAGATAGATCCCTATTCACATCACAGTCCAGCTGTCTTTGTGTTTGGTAAAAATACTATTCATTTCAATAAAGCAGGACTTTTCTGTAGTGTGAGAAGACCCTTTCCCAGTCTAGTATCTACAGTCACGATTCATATACTCAAGATAATTTTTGTTTTTAGGAGAGTTTGGATTAGACCTCCAATTCCCTAAAATGCTGTCAGTCAGCTTACCCTCAGTTTCCCTAACAGGGCTCAGCAAGTCAGATTCTGAGCAGATTGGTTGCTTTTCCTCTGTCGGCAACTTAACAGCCTGTGCAAAAAGCAGTATTTAACTGATCCTATCCAGGCTTAGTCTGTACATCAAACAAGCAGGTGTCCGGCTTTAGTAATTCAAGCAGCTGTCAGAACCAGTGAGGCAGTCAAAAAGAGGCCATTATCCTTATTCTAAAAACTTTGCCGGGTTTGCATATTCTTTCTATATCCACCGTTCCAAATATAGTGATATTTGTGTTGCATTTAACCATGCACAATTATGGTGTTGGTTTAGCTGGAATATAGTAAACAATAAAAAATATGCAAACAAGCCATCAACTGTTGTTTTCCTACTATAACAGTGCAATAGATCTTCTGTATTATGCAATATTTTGTATTCCAGTATTATACAGGGGGTGTAATTAAACATTTTCTTCACAGAAAAAAAAAATATTGCACATCATAAACACTGACAGAAAATCACGGCTGTTTCTGTAACTGTTTTTATTAGGTTTATATTTTTCTTTTTATTCGTCATTTGAAGAGAGCTCTTTAGATATAAAAACACTATGTTCATCCGTTCTCACACTACTTTTAATGTTTAATTTTTTATAGTTTAGCAATAACGTTTCTTTTATAAGAGCAAGATAGCTTGGAACCACAGACATCCAGGGCCGGATCTACCCCTTTGGAGCCCCTAGGCAGTGAAGTGGAGGAGCCCCTAGTATGCAAGGTATGCACAGAGCCATTTTTGCCTTTTCTGTGTGTTTAACTCTCTTGTTCTAGGTGGTTATCCCCTAGTAGGCAGTCTATTTCCTGCAACATTTCATTTTATTTAAGCCAGAAACAATTTTTTTTTTAAAGTGACGTCCCTCCCAGGGGCGACTGCCTAGTTGGCCTAATGGGTAATCCGGCCATGCAGACAAGCCAGCATTTAGGCATACAACTTTATGAATACAGGTGTTTCTAGCTGCCTCTCTTGTATATACACAATGATATCCATACATTTTGGACATTGTCCTGAAAACAGCAAAAAAAAAGAATATCCCCAAAAGAAAAAAAACTAAGGCAATCTGTCTGTCTGATGAAGTTGTGAAGGTAGCACAAGAAAGAAGGAAGGTGAAAGGCAGTGGAGATAAGATTTATTTTCCTTTAAAAGTGATCTTTACATTGGGTATCAACTTTTTATTAATATTAGAAATGTTCAGTAACTTAGGACTACATATCCACTATTTGGGTTAAGGCAAAATCAAAAGTACGTGCCTCCTACATATTAATTTCCTAGAGGTTTCAATAGTGGCTGCAAATGTGTTTAAATATGCTTGGATCATGAATAAACTATGTACAATAATTCATGTACTATTCATTAAGTACAAAAATTATGTTTTAACTCTGACTTATGAATTATTGATTTTCACAGTTTTGCTACTGAATGGATAGTTAAGATTTTATCATGGATGTTTGCCTGTGGTATATTACAGACTCACTTCTCCATCAAAACTTTTTCTACATAACTCATCCATTTTGTGTTTCATAAAATATCATTTCAAACAACTAGCACAAATATTTTAAGATTAGTCTCATGTAATTCTAATATAATATCAGTAAATAAATAGTACATTTGTGTTCACATTTCAATGTCTAAAACTAGTTAAAAAACTTGTTCCATGCCCAGAATTCTGAGAAATACAGTTATTACACTGCATTCTGGGAACCTTGGCAGGGACATGCAAATGTGCCCACAAAGACCTCACTCTTGTAAATGGCTTCCCTTAAGCATATGCCTGCTGTACAAAACAACTTTGAGCAAACCTAGGCTTGGATTATAGACAAGCCAGGAATATAATATCAAAAATAGTCAAATGTTTTATAAACCCTAGAATAATTTTTCTAAAAGAAGATGTATTATCCCTAAAAAGTATAAATAATCTGAAATTGAAGTTAATTTATTTTGTCTAGCTTTAATAAAATGCAAAATCTGTTGGCCCTAAAACACATATATTCTAAGAAACTTGTGAAGTCCACATAGTGAAACTCATAGGGACTATCAAAGCAGACTGAACATTTGGATATTGAGAGGTTCTAATGTGGAAATAACGCAGAATTTTATAAATATTCAACATAATTCCACAAAACAATTAAGCATAAAGGTAAAAAATGGGACTATCTACTTACACATTCTTTCACTAAAATGAAGAAACATGGGAGATATATGACATGTCGATAGTTGCTGACAGTAAGCAAGTAATCGGAGACATGCATCCAGGAACAAATAACTCTGAATGGCTTTACATTATGTGAAAGTTCCCACTGGCGCTAAGGGTGCTGTATCTTGATCTTTAGCGTGAATATTCTAGTACATACAAAACATTTCCTATAGCATATTATACTGACTGTGCCAGTAAGGATGCACTAGATTCAAAATGGCAACCAAGGGTCATCTTCACAGTAGGACCAGAGAGCCACAAATAGCTATTGTCAGTGAGATACTGGTAAGCTCCCTAAGCACAGTGAGTAATTGCTTACCCCACAGGGATCTGGTGCATAACTCTATATACACACAATTGCACTATAATCCTAATACCCCCTGTTGGGTCAAAAAATACCTAGTAATGTATCAGTGCTGACCAAATTACTAAAAACCTAAGGAATCAAATGTACAAAGAGCTAGAGAGTAATCATTATTTGGTTCTCTCTTGGCTTAGCAGTAATAAAGCATAGTGTTAAAATATAACTTTTAATTATTCATTATTTAAAATTGCAAATTGTTCTAACGTTTTTTTGTTTTTTTTTAAACCACAATATTTATTTCTTAGTGGTGATATAGGGTTGTTAGTATACTACCCCTGATGGAATATGTAATTTGTGGCAATAAGGTTAGAGGGGTTACAGAGTCAATCTCTCTGATTATCACAAATCCTGGTGTTCTCTTTTAAGATCTTGTAATGGTTAGTTTTTTCTCCTTTTTATCATAATGGGAGTGGGACTGGGGGATCTCAAAAACAGTCTAAGTGTATGCCTTATTAAAAGCTTTATCGGACAGAAATTACTAGATCATATTTAAAGAAAAGTCAACTATTTTTAATACTAATAAAATTTATGTATAAATTATATGGTCATATCACAAGATCTTAAAACAGAATACCAGGATCTGTGATAAACAGAGGGATTTCCAATGTAACCCCTCTGCTCTTATTGATACTGATCCCATATTCCATGAGAGGTTAATACACTAACAACCTATATCACCACTAATAAAGAAATATTGTGTGTGTTTGTGTGTGGGGGGGAGGGGGGGTTAAATGTTGTTTTAGAAAAGTTTGAAATTTTAAATAATGAGTAATTAAAAGTTATGTTTTAACCACTATACTTTATTACTGCCCCGGTGAATAGTTTACCATATAATGATTGCTCTCTTTGCATAACCCTATATAGCCATGGATGTGGGTTCAGGTAACTGGGAAGAAACAGAGTTGTATAGAGTTCTGACTGTGGATTCCACAGAAGGACAGAGATTACAATGTATCAATAGATACTTGAGTTATTGTTTCAAGCAAGGTGACTAGTAAGAATACATTCATGTGGAGTATGGACTTGACTCAACCATGTGAAACCACCCATGTAGAATTGGCATCATAATAGTATATATAAGAATGGTACCATAGAGAAAGTAGGAGAGAGTAGAAAGATAGAAGAATGACGTGATAGAAGTAAGAAATATTGATATAATTATATAAATAAAAAAGACTGGCTATTTTTAGTCATGATATGAAATTCCAAAGCACGATACTCTTAAAAGCCATAACCTAGGAAATTAATTTCAATCACATGAATACATTCTGTTTTACTTGAGCATCTATTCCTTTTTAGTAAGATGGTAATTTCCATTAACGCTTATTGTGTATTTTTATGCCCACATAGTTCTATCATATACTGTAGTTATGCAATATATGTTCACTTTATATAAACAAATTATTCTGATGCTAATACCGTTAACAAGTATATATAAAAATATCTTGTGACACTATTATTTCACACTTAATGTAATGATCCATGACTAGCTGGGTAATAACCCAGAGGAATGTCAAGGGATTTATGAAAGGAAGAACTACACATTTCTTATCTATGTGTCTCTTTCCAAAAGGGTGCTTGAATGGAGACAATTTTCATGTATTATGAATGTATATGTTGCTGGTTTGGTGCCTCTGGGATTAATTTTGAAGTAGGAATTACCAAGGGTGCTGCTAAAGAGATTGTTATGCTCTGCTTGTGACAGTCCAGATTTAGAGACTAAGTAGATATGTGAGGAATATCTGAAGACTGCAGCTGTGGATCTTCTGGATCAAATGGCTTTGATAAGAATAGTTTTTGCTTCTGGGGAATATGATATGCAGCTTCAATCACAATCTGAAGGTGAATGCTGGGATTTCTCTCAAGAGGACATTTAAGAAAAAAACATCTTGGTTTCTGTGAATCATTAGTCAGTGCCAAGAGAGGTGCATTAGAGATTGTGGATCCTGAAGAAAAATGCTTAACAATGAATAGAATATTCATGGGTCGAATAAATAAAGAAATAATTTTTCAAGTTCACAGAATGATGGATGGAGACATAGTAAGCCCTACCAGGTAAGAAGAACTTAAGCATAAAAAGTTTTCTTTTCCAAGATAGTAGATAAAATATACCACCAAAGACATGTGCAGAAACCTAAGAAATCAAAAGAACATGCCAACTCGCCAATCCTTCTAAAAGTTAGAAGAATTCTGATCTCACAAATAAGATTTGGCATATGTAACTATGTTATATTTTGTTTGCTTTTTTTATGTTTTCTGCAACTACTGTTAATTCCCATGTCTGCTTTTCACCTCTAAAAACATCTACTGGCCAGCAATATTTCCAACTTTTCCAGTATTAATGTCATTCACTGTTACAAGAACTATATTCTAATGTTCTCCGTCCCAAGCACTTGTACTCCCCTCCATGCTACAGACATCTGTCATCCACATAACTGGATATCATATCTGCAATTTCTTGCTGATGTTACAGACCACTTAATGTCCCATCTTAGCTCTATTTGTCCTAATAATATATCTTACACGTGGCCACACAATAAAAAAGATAGGCAGTTTGTCTTATTTATGAGCTTGTAACTGTAGTTCTTTGAATTAGATAATTCACCCAGTAGGGAATTCCCATTGTCTTTAAATGGACTATTGGTTAGTCTAAACTATAGGTGAGTAAGATGTGGGAGTTCCTAGTGAAGCTGGGAGCTACTTAGCTTTAGCGAAACAAATGGGAAGCCTCCAACAGGAAAAAATGACATTGTACAGAAGTTTTCTCCATTTCTAATTAGATGTATACTACAAAAGATGAAGACTTGGGAATACCAAGAAATAGAATAAAGGGGTCACACCAAGTTAAGTATTAAATATATCATTGTTAAAAAAAACAAATACTACCATATAGAACTGATAATCAGTTCTAATTGGGCATGCTACTCAATAAACTGATCAATACATTTGCTATTTCATCTCTTGTCTCACTTTTTCTGATATGTAAGTGAGAAACAAGACAAGTGAATGCACAGCAGTAAAAGAAAAAAACAATTATTGAATATATATTAAGAATATAAGTGATTGATAAAAACAGATGCTCAGTGCCTTCTTACAGAAAAAAAAAACATTATCATATTTAATATGCAAAGGTCAAATGAGAATTGGAGTATATATAACACTTGAATTGCTCAATCTATTGTTCATCTTATATGCCAAAGATGATGATATATGGATAAATCTGTAGTTGTTAAACTTTGTTAAAATTCTTATATATACCTAATTATTTCTATTTAATTGTGTTTCTGCATGTAAAAGGGGGTGAATGTGTGCCTAAATAAACTGCATTTTTATTATTAGAATTAAAATAAATTGTTAAGAATGTTCAATGACTGAATAAAACAGCATGAATGGAAGCCCTATGGGGAAGCCAATCCTATAACCTTGAGTGGTCTTATTAAAGTCAGTATGGTCTCTTTACAGTTGCAGATGATGAAATTAATTGAAGGCAAATTTAGGCTTAGTCTATAGAAATATGTTATTCAAAATAATTTATTCAGGTACATAAATATAAGTTTGACATTTGGTGAAAAGTATAAATTGTTACCTGAAAATTGAGTGCAGGCAAAACAAAATTGAAAATGTTGAGTTTATGAAAATATATTTAGACTGGCTCAGTTGTCTAGTGAAGCCTGTCTCTGTAACATTCAAAATGTGTTTAATTATAACTCACGGCCCAGCATGGTGATAATAGATTTAACCTTCTGTCCCAAAACACATGGATGAGAAATGTTCAGATTTATAGTGAGTGACAGTAAATTATAGCCAAAAGTCCCCCTTAAGAATGTTGATAGGTCGCTAGTAATCTGGTTGTCCTTGTGAAGAATTAACTGAAAGATAATACAAATGTGTTCTAACAAAGGGTTAAGGTGATAGACTTGTGTAGTATGGGGAAGTGATGAGATGTTGTTGTTGGTAGCAGGCTTGGGTAGGATCTAAGGATCTTTATGCATATAAAACTTCCGTTCATTAATTAAATAAATATTAAACTATTTTATCCTCTTCTTGCTCATTTAATATGTTAATTTTGGAAGTGATCATCAAATGTATGGTTCAATTAACAAATTATGATTTATTCTGAAATTGTAGAGTACCTATCTTCCACTAGATATCTAGAGTAGTGATTCCCAAATTATTTCTCCATGGGCCACTTAGAAGTTGAGTAGGGCATTAGTGGACCACTTGAATACCATGGCAGGTCTTCAGGGACCACCTAATGGTTTTTCTGCCTGCTCTTTAACAATTATAATGTGCTGTACTTCATGCAAATTTAGCCTGCGAGTTTATAAACCTTTATATTAGGATCTAGACAATCCTGCATTGTTAATTTTTATTCATTTTCCTAATTTTGTTTCCTAGTTTCCAATCCCAAATTGTGCCATATTTACGAACCACAGTTTAGTAACTTATTGTCTAGATAATCTTGTACATCCCCCCAAAAATTTATTTCTCCTCTGTCTTTCTGTGTTTAATTTTTTAATTAGTAACAGTATATTTTTTTCATTTTGTTTTATATCCTCTAGATTACATCCTAATAAATGCATTGATGACATCCAGCGTGTGAATGGACTACAGCTCAAGAGCATAAAACCCTTCACAAGTAGGACGATAAGGAAGGAATTGTACGTTGATGGTAAACTACTCAATTTCTTTAGAAACTCAGGATGAAATAACTAATTAATATTCTAAATTCTAATGTTATAACTAATGAATAGCTGCTACCTTTAAATTGGTTCATATAGCTCAATAAAAGTGAGCCACTGAGCCTTAGTAAACAAGATGATAACTGTTTATTTCTTTCTACCTAAAATAAAACAGAGAGTTTCTGTTACATGCTACATTGTTTAACATAAATTGTAATTTGAAGGTTTAAGCAAAACTGTTTTGCTACATTTTATAGCCCAATTATCTCTGAAAATACATGATAAAGATGTCTTTGTAGTTACTTTATTAATGGGCAATGGATATCTATTGGAACATCTATTTGGAACGCTTTAAAAAATCATGTAGACGCGGTTTGAATGAACCTATTAAATATCAACTATTGTCATTCACATATCTAAATCTCTAGTTTTTACTGATTCTTTGAATTACAAATGTATATTTCAAGGCATTAACACTTGTGACACGCATTTAATGCGCAAATCAGTTAACTGGAGTCTTGGTAAGAATGCAATGAGATCTAAGCAAAGTCCTGTCACTTAACAAGCCACATTATTGCCAACTCTAAATTAAAGTTTTATTGCCCCATAAACTTTTACCGTCAATTACTTTACCAAGAATGCCTTCTGTGGGCATTTTAACAACCGCTAGAAGAATAATGTATAGAGGGCATATATCCTTTATGCTAGTTTTTTGGCAGTTTTGTTGTACAAATACTGTTTTCTTTATCAGATTATCATTACATGGCGCAGTTGCTTTTTGTTTTCAACCTCCATTACTCTGCATGCTTTTACTGAATGAACTTTTAAATAATATATATATTTAATAAATAAGACAACAAAGGTTAAAATAAATAGTAGATGTATGTGAGACTAGTTGGGGAGTTCTATGAACAAATTATTTTATGTATGATGCAGGGTGACTTTTTTGACTTTCAAAAGGCTAAGAGACTTGTTCTGCCCAACTCAAAGTGGCAGTGGTGCTATCATCACATTCAGAAGAATTATGCTGGAACCCTCTAGTTCTCCGATTAAATTCTCTTTTTTGTGATGACTGGAGAACTGATTAAAAAATCTCAAGGCAATTTCTCTGTTTCCCTAAAAGGGAGAAAATGCTATGGGTCAGCATAAATAGGATATTTTGTCATGGGATGCCCACCAATTATTATTATTATAGTTCATTTATTACGCAACAACATATTCTGTAGCAATGTACATAAGTTAAGTTCAGACAAAGATAAATACAAATTAACAAATAGCAAAGGAAGGAGGGCCCGGTCTTTGAGCTAGGAATCCAATGTCCATGGTACATTCCCAAAGTACTTAGGATAGAAACGCAATACTTCTCAAATAAAAAAGAAATTATTTAAACCACTACTTCTGTCACGGTGGCCTTTGATTATAATAATACACTATTTACTAAAATGTAAAAGTCGAAGAATAGATTCAACACACATTTTAGATATCCTTAACAACATTGTATTAGTTGGTTGTAGTAGTTGGAACATTTCAGTGGACTAACAAAACTAGGCAACAGGTATAAACTTTAAAATAGTCTTCTGCAGATTATGAATATAATTATATGTCAAATATGTTATGCCCTTAAATTGTATATGTTATTTAAAATGTGATTTCATTATCTGCAAACTTGTATAAAATGTCTATGAGTGGTTGTGAAAAAAAAATACAGTATCTGTGGTGAAGCTAAAATGAGTATCTTTTAATTCAAATAAATTGAGATCTCAGTCACTAAAAGGGAAAGAGAATGCCTACATGTTGGACCATATAATTAAAGGGATGTTGTAGCAGAAAGACAAGTCACAACACGTTAATAGTATAAATGACATCTAGCATAATGAAATCCCTATTAGCTCAGTTATTTAAAGTTATGAGTCATTGCATTTTACGTTTCTCTCTGCTCAACTCTAAGGGGTTGCCATGTTGGCTTCTTATTCCCCTATCCCATTATGTTTACCAATTTATACGGTGGGTGAGCATAAAGTGAATATCCATACCACGTTTTAATGATCATTGATTCACATAGTCATGTGATGCTAGCGCCTGCACTATAATTAATATAACATCACCACGTGGTCCTATAAAGAGGTGCTTGCCTTGTTATGTGCATAAAAACTGCAATATTGAGATTCACAGCTTGCCGCCAGCTTACCTCACATGGTGACATGTATTGAGGGATAGGAGGAAGGTGTGAGCCTTAATGGCAGACTCCTAAAGGCTACCAAATAAAAATAGAAATTGAAATAAATCATAACTTTATCATAACTTTATGATTTTATATTATATAAAAAAAATTATGATTTTGTATTATATATTGGGATGCTAAAGCTACTATCATGCTAGATTCAACTTACAATTTTAAAGACTCAAGACTTGTTTAACACTGCAGTGGCTCTTTAAGAGAGATAAATAGTGTATAAAGTTTTTTTTTTATTAGTACAAACACATGTGATGTAAACTTTAGTTTTACATGTTATGCTACAGATTAAGCACACGTTTAACTATTACACCATACTTCTCTAAACTAAAAAAGGTGAGTTGTCTCTGTACAGGACCTGATTAGCTGAATATATAAAATATATAATAAAAATCAATGTAAACATTTAAAAATATTAGTATCCAAATAAATATCACCTTCTACTACTAACAAACGCTTGTTAACTATTAATAATTCTTATATTTACACCCTGATGACCTGTATTCTCTCTAAATAAAATTAACAAGGCGGATAAGAATATTTTACATGAAAAAGTTTTAACCTAATTTGATGTAAATAGAATGTTAAATTTCTTTAATGCAAATGTATCTATCTCCAAGGAACTAATTATGTGATGTTTGCCAATTTCTGCTGCAAAACCTAATGAAAAAGTACATAGTGTACAATCTAAGAGGCTATTGAATGATACAATTAGTGACACTGTCTCAAGCTCAGTGGGACACCATTTGAAATCTGTCAATGGAAAATGTGTTGCTATTCAAAAAATGTTTTGGCATGGTGCAAAAAAGACTCTAGGCAGCACTTCTATACCAAAATCTACTGTGGAAATGTAAAATAATTGTTACTCATAGCCAACAAGAAGAATCAGAAGGTTCTTTTTGAACACATGCACATTTCAAATAAAATATAACAAAGAGATGTAGTTGTATAGTTTATTAACATGTATTTTAGTCAAGATCTAAATTACTCCAACGTTTGAGCAAATTATTATTGATAATATTGAATGGGGTTCACTAAATGGCAATGGGGCCACATATGGGCTCATGGCTGGATTTCTCAATAGACAAACAAGGCAACTGCCTAGGGGTGCCTCACAGAGTAATGCGTCACATACCTAAGTATGTAAATGTCAATGTATTTTTTTGTAATATATAGCCTCTTATGTCTATAGATGGGTATGGAGAGCATGTTCTTCATTTGGGGGTGGAGAGCTTGCAATATGCTGGATTACAGTATAGAAAAACAAGCAGGGTGTGGGAGTCCATTGGCAAGTTCACTGTGTCTGCAAACCCTGCTCCTCAGTGCACACTGACATGCAGAAGGCATCAGTTCATTATATTAGCTCTGCCACTCACTGCTTGGCTACCATAACTGGATTCCCCCTGCAACACACCATGCTCCTAATACTCTTATTCATGGGTACAAAGAATGGCTACCTAGTATTTCACCTTCTCATTTCTATTTAGTAATTTATCAACTATCGAGTCATGCCTTTGTCTTTAAAATGGATTATGCTTTATATTGTGTGTTTAATAAGTAAGTCTGAATTTTTTTATATACGATTATGTCTTGTTTGTGCTTGTTTATGGGAATATCCTATTCTATTCTATATCTAATTGAATATCATCATCCTTCTTTTTTTAGCCCACTGCTTCTTTTTCCATGAGACAGAGGGTAATTTAGGAGACTTCTTTCCATATGGACCTGCACTAAATTATATTACACTACTATTAAAAATATTTTGAAGAAAAAAGATAATATTAAGTAATTTGTAAAGCCTTTAAAAAAGATTTATTAATACATAGAGATCACAATATATATATATATACAGACAGACAATATATAATTTCTGCATTGACTTTTGTTAAGTAAAATAATCTGTTTGCCAAGCAATTTGCTTAGCTAAAATAAAATAAGTCGTAAATATATATTTTTAAATATATTTTTGCTTTAAAGTTTTGCTGTTTCATTACATAGCTGAGATAACTGCTGTCCAAGTTTCACTTCGGCAAACCAAGAAGACGTTGTCATCAGAGCACAACATGGCACATCAATCAAATACTGAATTTTCTTCAGACTTGTGAAGGAATTTGCCACTTTCTATTGATCAATGAAAATGAACCAAGCACAGCAGCTATGGCTATCCCTTTAAAATCTGAAGCCAAACCAAATATTTATATAATAATTTCTAATAATAATAAGTTATTTAAATTTAACTTCCTATTAGTTTTTTTTCCAAAGTTTCTAAATATTACTTGTTCTTCAATGGTCTTAAAATTCTTTCTTAAATAAGGACCACATTATCTTGTTCATATCTCTAACTATTGAATTATCCAATCATTTCTAAAACTGAAATAATTTATTGCTTTAAAACATTGTAGGGGCACATACAGAGCATAGAAAAACATGATACTTCAGGAAAGAAAACAACTGATAAATTATAAAATATTAATACATTACACATACATGAATATTTAAGACCATTCTAGAATAAATTATGAAAGCCTTCAAATCAACTTCAGCTATTTAGCCTATAAAAATGGACAATGATTGGTGCTTAAAAATGATATGCGAAATGTTAGAAAATAAACTATTTAAATATTCCATGTGCCAATGTTGAAATTCAATAAATGATATTAAAAATATTTTTTAACAAACTTGCAAGCCATGAATATAAGTTTTAACATTTTTAGTTCTTATTAAAGTGGAATGCTGTTGTAATGTCGATAAAAGTCAGAAAAAAAATACATCTTGACAATAGCCGTTGCCGGTTGGGTAGGATATGAAAAAGTAAAATACCATCTTAGCTATAAGGTTGTTACTGGAGAAGCTGGTGAATTAAGCCAACACTTTGCCAGTTGTGTGACTAGGATGCTGTCAATTTGTCAGATTAAGTTGCTGGCATGTTGCTAAATGATCATGGTCTAGTTATTTTATGGCAAAGGCACAATATTGAGCTCCAAGGACATGTGTTTGGTTTTGCTGAAAACGGCAAAATTGAGCAGAGATTCAGAGGAGAATGAAGATGATTTCTCTAGAGGACAAGCAGTATGGGTTTCTATTAGACTCAAATAATCATTCGTTCATGTAGTCTTGTTAATGACCACAATAGTTAAGTTTAATCATTTGATTTAATAAAACTGATGCCAGATCTATTGTAAAAAATAAAAAAAATATTCAATATATTATCTTTTTTTAATATATTTTGGTACAATTTCCCGCAAATATCAGTTTAGTATAATTGTTAAATTTTGCTTTCACTGTAGCATATGCAAAATGTTCATCAGCATATGCAAGAAAATAAATGAGCTCTCTGGGGTCCAGTCAAGAAATATATTACATTTTCACTGAAGTTCAAAATCTCAATTTTCTATTATGAACAGTTGATATCATAGCTCGAACTGTATACATAGTCAATGAAAAATAAAGCATTTGTATTCATTTGTGCAGTCAGTGAGGAAGAAATAGAATGGTCATAATAAAAAAGGAATAATTCACTAAAAAATAACTATTTGATAAGAGCTTAGAAAGGCAAATTCTGCTTCAGCAACAAAATCCCACATAAATGTCGGTTGCAGAATGAAAGAATTTGAAAAATATATGGATACATATCCATAGCACAAATAACCTTCAGAGGAAGATAAGTATGGACCACCATAAAGGACAATAAAGCAATATATTCTGTGTTGTTTGGTTCAGTGATTCATCTGGGCGATTATATGGAAAATAAACAGTTATATCTCGTGCCATCTGCTACAGTTGTGTAAAAGAGCCATGGGAATCACATGCAATGGGCCTTTTGATTCATGTTCTGTTTTATTTTTTTTCACATCATCACGTACAAAATAGAAACACACAAAAAAATCTATACATCAGAAGGTTAGCTACACATAACAAAACTATTCTGTAGTTTTATTGTTTGTACCGTATGGAGTCTTATTGAACACATCTTATGAATAACAACTGGAATACAAGATGCAACTGGCACCACACAGAGCCAGATCAAAGAACCATTAAACTTTAATAAAAAGCCAATAAACTTTTAAAATTGGATAAAATACCAAAAGGTATGAAGCATATATATATTATGGAACATGAATCCGTAATAATTTTTAAAACAGACATACTTTACTTAAAAAAACAGTCCAATATGTATAGTATGCACTTTTCACCAACTTGAATTAATAATAAGAAAATATTGATCGAAAGTTTATTTTTTTTTCTATTAAAACTTTTTTTTTTTGTATTTACAATTGTGTGGGGCTTGTAGTAACCTTATATTATATTAAAGGCATATTTAAGTGTCCTGGATTATGAATGCATCTGATCAGTGTATGAAAACAAAAATTTGCATAAAATTCACAGGCAGCTATAACATTGCTTCAATCTGTGAAGTCAGTTTGTACAGCAAAGCATCATGGAATGTGTAGCCTTATTTTTCCCCTGAACAAGTAAACAAGAAGGAGCTCAGACACTGATCTGTGGATTTCTGCACTGTGCTGCTGTTGGCTTGAAGGTTAGCACACAGTTAAAAAACACACCCCAAAGCAGTGTTTCTATTGGTAGGTACCAGGTGCCTTTGTAGACACTCTGGGGGTGTGGAAACCATTTTTAAATAAAAAACATCTGTAGGTATGTGTTACCCAAAACAGGGAAACTTAGAAATACATTTAAAAAGTTTCAATTGATTGCACTGGAAACTTTCAGAAAAGTTTCAAGCTTAACTAAAACCTTAATTGTATCCAAGGCCCCTCTCTCTGTTGACCAGGCAAGTAAACAAACTGGCACCAGGAAATGGTAGTATTAGCTACAATAAATACTGTTTATATTTTTAGAGCTTTTTAAAAATATTTTATTGATTTAATACTGCTATTTCAAAGAAATATAATTCATATATATATATATATATATATATATATATATATATATATATATATAGGACCTCGGTGTCCCTTTAGCTAAAAATAAAATGTATTACAGGTATTATTTAATGTGAAACAATATGCAATGCAAACTTTTCTTTTTTTAAATTTGTATTAATCAGAATGATGTAGATGCAGAAACATGAACATACAACTGGTGGCTGGGATTTTGGCTCATGCTTGTAAGTTTGCAATTTCTGTAAGGCAATTGGACAGGTAGTATGAAAATTGTAATTGGTGGTAATGTTAAACAAACTCATTATGTATAGAACATATGTTGCATGAAGTAAACGATTGTCATAGAAGTTTGTTAATTATATCAGGTAATCAGCACACACCAATGTAGAGATCTCACCATCTCAACCATCTGTTTCTTCAGTAATGAACCTTGACCATGCTGCTTTCAAATAGCTAATCTTAAATGAATCAGTTGTTTAAAAGGACATGGGGCTATATTCACTAATATTTTATGTAAAACGTTACAACAGTTAGCTACCTACCATGGCTCTTCAGAACAGTCTCTTTGTGATATTTACTAAAATGATGTTATTCTAATGAGGTCCATGAAGCTCACTACTTAACTGCTGTCGTATTAGCAGTTGTAAATATGATTGGATGAGTGATGAAAAATGCATTACAATACATTTTACTGATACAGTAGAAAAGTAAAAAACTTTATGAAAATATTCATTACTGTATTATAGTCTCAAATGTTATTGAATAATATGATTCAGTGGTGGGACTAGTGAATGGAGGGCAGTGTAATATTATAAAAGGGCTACCCTTACACATTCTCTCTCTTTCTCTGTGTGTGTATATATATATATATATATATATATATATATATAAAATTATATATTGTGGTAGTGTGGCCCTTCTTTAGTAACAGGATCAGTTGACAGTACGAGTGTCTTTTTATCGTTTAATAAAAAGTCCGAAAAACATAACAGTAAATGGCTTAAATCAGCAACACAAAATAAACGTCTATTTACAATATGACAACATCTCAGGATCACCCTTGCTACCAGTTCTTTGTATACCATCCACTTTCAAAATACCTTCTCTCTAAATCATACTCCCCAGGGCCCATTAACACACTTTTTTGTGTGTGCTATTTTCTTTTGACAAACAGACTTCTCCCTGGGGTAAAATAATACTGCCTCTTTAAATAGTACCATTTCTATTGGTGGATTCCTCAGGGTTTAGTGTTTCTCATAGCTTGACTTTGCTCCAAATACAGTCTCCAGCTTGTTTGTCTCAGCTTTCCCCAAATGCAGGTGCAGCTATTTCTGCAGCAAGCCCTCTATCTTTGCAGTCCCTTTAAGACTTTCTTTCAGCAGCTCCAGATTCGCAGCAAAGACAAACCACACCCTCATTCTGGCTGCAGGCCTCTTAAATCCCCTACTGCCTAATTTCAGATGCAATCACTACAGCTCAGTTATCTCTTCCTGCTCTAAAATGAACATACAGCTCTGCTCAGGCTCATAAAGATTCCTTGCCTGACTTTGTCAGATATGCTTAAAAGGAGCACTGTTTGAAATGGTATTTGGATTAAGGAGCAAAGCCTTTGTAGGCACTTTTTCATGCCCCTTCCGAGAATGCAGTGTAATAACTGTATTTCTCGGAATTCAGAGCAGGAAACACATTTTTTTTACTTGTTTTAGACATTCAAATGTGAACACAAATGTACAATTTATTTACTCTACTACTGTACGGTGGAGAGCTTCTATAAATCTTTTTATTACCATAAATTAAATGATTGTTGTGGTAAACTACCACCCCACAAAATCTACTACACAAGCTAGGAACCCGCCCCACACTGATGAGAGGCAGTAACCTTTGAAACAGTGATGTCTGTGGGTAGCTTTCTTGGCTTGTACTTAATTCATCCTAGGCTTTGCTTAAAGCTGTGTAATAAAGCAGAAATATGCTAAAAAGGAGCCATGTTTCAAATGGTGAATTAAAGAGCAAAGCATTTATAGGCACATCTGCATGTCATTGCCCAGGTTCCCAGAATGCAGTGCCATAACTGCATTTCTCAGAATTCTGAGCAGGAAACAAGTTTTTTTTTTTAACTTGATTTAGGCTTTGATATGTTAACACAAATGTACTATTTATTTACTATATATATATATATATATATATATATATATATATATATATATATATGATGTAGCTACCTACCATGGCTCTTCTGTATATACATAAACACACATACATATATATATATTTATATATATATATATATATATATATATATATATCACCCATTTAAGGCTATTTGGTGTCTGTTGGTGTCAACTAATAAGCCAGCAAATGATTTTCTACCCCTGGCGGCTTCCAGTAGCCGATGGGCCACTACCTTGTGCTTTCTACTTGCTTCACCCGAAGTAGCCCAGATGATTATTATAACTGATGTCTAACACAAAACATACCTGTTTTCTCATTTCATCTAATCAAGTACCCCAAATAACCCAAATGTCGCTTTTTTGAAACATGATATTCAGCAAAAGAACTTAGAATCTGCATATCTCCATCAGTGCAACATGGCCTGTTTTCAGTAAGCATCCGAGAAAATGTATTAAATATATTACTATGTTATAATTTCTCCTACTTACACAATATAATACACCAGCTCATACACATGAAAACTAAATCTATTATATACATTGAAATGAAAGAACCATAAAAACTTTGTCAAGGAAATGCGAGATAAATGTCATACCATCTCATTTAAGAGAAAATTCAGTTTTAACAACATTAATTGTAGTAAGATGAAAAGAATTTTAGAAATTAAATATTTATTATTTATTCTTTATTTTGTAGCTTTGTGCAGTTCTGAAATCATATTTGATAGTCTGGTACATACAATCAGAGACTATACAATTAACATTAATTGCTATATAGTGAATAACATCAAACTCAATGAATCAATGAACAGTGTATACATCTGAGCATCTGATCTGTATAATAAAAAACAATGGCTCAGTAGGAGTACATTAATATAGACTCAAAAATATCTGTTTCATGCCCAAGAAAAATCAAAGAGCAAATTGTAATTGTGTCATAAAGGTACAGCATATCTTCTATGGTATGTATGGTACAGAACTGTATAATTTACAATACATGTTTAAATTAAATATAACATCAAATCTCTGTTAAAAAGTCTTTGCTAAATATTCTCAATGTAATTTGCTGAATACATTTGGTGTATTTGTTAGAACATTATAATAAACAAACTACATGCAAACAATTAACAACTGTGCACCTAAAATCATCAATTTAACTCTAACAACATACTGTATTAATATTATTCGTTCTAAAAAGATAACATATTATGTATTATTGTGGTCAGACAAAATTGTTAAGGCTAATTTCTTATAAATAAGCTATATTATTTAAAAAACATATTTAAAGTTTAGTCTTTTTATATAATGTTACCTTAATAAATGTACACTTTTACTTGTTTACATTTTACATATTAAGGTATTAAATATAAAAAATAAAAATGAACTGTATAAAAATGAAAACTGAGAAACAACCAGGGAAGATATAATTAAGCGATTTTTTTATAATCAGGATTATTTGTTATTAAAATATGATACCATAAAATTGTTGCCATGTTAACTATATTGAGTTCAAGAAAATCTTTTTTAGTATGCATAGTTCTGCATAGATTGTATTGTTATTTTATATTGTTATAGCTATATATATATATATATATATATATGTATATATATATATATATATATATATATATATATATATATATATATATATATATATATGAAAATGTTGAGTCTAAGAGCACAATTAAGCAGGAACCTTGGAGGGATCCATGATACATTGGTGGAAGTTGTGTGTAGGAGAGGGGGTTTATATTTCTGGAGAGCTATGGTTGCAACCTTTGATGCATACTTCTCCTGGGCCAAGAGTGGGAAAGGGTCAATGGCTCTGGACTTTTTAATGTTCCCACCTTCCAAAACTTTTTCTTTATTGCTGACTACAAACTCACATCCCCATCATCCCAACTTCCAGGATGTGATGTAAAAAATACAAAATCAGATTTTCCCGAAACAAGTTTAATGTTCATGGCTGTTAGATAGTTGTTAGTTTGGTAGTTTGGTGCATACTTCAACAAGTGTCTTTTTTTTAAACTGCAGTGCTCCTTTAAGAGGCTTACTGAACTACCTGTACAATCTTGACAAAATGGGCCCCGGTTACAGATCGATTTAATTGAACAAGCCCGCAAGTACATGGCCGAAAGCCAAATCCGGGCATGATCCTGATCAATTAAGCAAGCCTGTAAGTAACGATTTAGAAACAGCCAATAGTAAATGAGACCATCATCATAACATCAGTAAAACATGGAGATTAAAAGTCAATAAATCAGTGTTTAGACGTCCGATATGCAATCGGGCTCGCAATCCAGTGATTTAAAAATCAAGAAAAATGAATGAAGAAACTGTTATAGTCCGGATATGTATTAACTCCTTGACTCCCAAGATTGATATAACACGTAAATGAAACATAAAAAAAAAAAAAAAAAATTATTGCAGATTTGCGAGCTTGAGACAGTTGTGCAATTAATTCTAATGTCTTTCATCACTTTCCCCTTATTTTAAAGTCCAGTATTGTGTTCTTATTGGCTTTAGGAGTGTTAAGAACAGTCCTCTCTAGTACTCGTAGAAGTTTTTGCTACATTTGCCATTTACCAGTTTGAAAGCAATTGCGGGCTTGTGGACTTGTTGCAATTAAATCGCGATTTGCCATTTTAGAGATTGTAACATTTGTGAGCTTGAATGATCAAAGCCTTCGATGGGTCAGAGTTACGATTTTGACAACCACAGGAATTTTCAGCCTGTAGTTCGCAAATAGATTGTGGGTAGCTAGAGGAGGACAAAATGAATATCGGTAACTTTTGTGGGCTACATTACGGGCTTTGGTAATTGTGATTTTGACATTTTAATAGGGCCCTATGTGTATTACCTACAAGTGAACATGAAATTTGCACCCAATCGACCATCCAACAGTAGTAACAGTTTGCTTTTTCAAAAGAATGAGATTACGGGTAGAAAATAATTCCAGTCAACATACAGCTTGAGAGAGAAGTTTATCAGTATCACAGTGGGGAAAGAGAAAGTAAAGGAATGCTTTCTTTCCTTCACGTCCCCCTCTCTTTCTTCTTCCTATTCAGTTGCTGTCTACTCACTCTGTTTCTCTAGGTTTTTTCCAGTTTCTAGACTCCATTATTTTTTCTTCTATTGATAGTGACCTTCTAATTACTCTTTCATGTTGCATAGGGTAAAATTCTATTAAAAAGGCAAGCAACCCAAATGTCTCAAAGAGGACGTGTTGGTCTTTTCTTCAGAAATCTTACAGAAAAGCTGCAGAGAGACATTGCTTACTTTTCTACTACAAAGACCTTCGAATGGGAGTAAAATTTACATAGTGGTTTGTTTAATTTCCATCCATATCAGTCTACAATTAAGTAATAAAGCAAAGCTAATTGATTTCATAAGAACCCCTCACACTTTGTATCATTCAACTCAGCAGTAAGGGGACTCAGTAGTTTAATTTAAGAGTTATATTCAATGGGTGGCTGTAGAAACTCCCCCTAGTACCCAATGTAAAATTAAGTTTTTAACAAATTGGTTAGCAAGTTCTTATTAATTAGCTTCTAATTAAGTTCTTAATTGAAGCTACTCAAAGTCCATTAAAGTCTATTGATTCATGTCCAGAGTTATAATGATACTTAATTCAAAACAAAGATTATATTCAAATAAACTCAGATCCTTATGACAGGCACACAGTTCAACGTAATTTTTGGTATATTTCCAGCAGAATTTCACCTAGGTTATCCAGGTTTCACTTAAATTTTCAGAAGCATGTGAGAGACTTATATTTCACTATTTAAAGGTATATCTAAGTTTTCCTGTTTTTAAAATGTTCTAATCTAACATATGCTGCTTATATCAGAAACACACATTGCATTGAGTTACATTGAGTCATTCGATATGCAAAACAATGATTGTGATCATATATATACCCCCTGGTGCATAACACCTATTTAATACAACACAAAAACTTTAATTTAAGGATATCAAAATAGAAAACACGCTGCATAAATCAATTAAAATATGTCTTATACCTTGGTGTATAAATAGAAATTATTTACATATAAGGTTTGTATGAATAAATATGGACAAAAAAGGTATAACGTAAAGTCAAATCACACAGGAATAACCATAGAATAGATATATAAACACAAGTGGATCACATATATATGAATTTGGAGAAAACTCCAATTAGAGAAAATAATGGTAATAGGATCCCTGTGATGAATCAGAAGTAAATGTAATGGTACCTCACACCTGAAATTTATACCAATAGATACAATTCCCTTCAGTAATCCTCATATGGCCTTTCAGCTCTAATCCCAGGTTTACTGAATGAAGGTTATAACATCAAAGTCTAAAAATGTTATTAAAAACAAAGAACATGGATATGCATATTATAATAAATTTAAGGAGTGCTATTATCAATTGTTAATGCTCCAATATAAAAAATTCTGCCGCCTCTATATGGTTTTTAATAGCACTTTAAATATGCAATGTGTTGTTTATCCAGCCCAATGTATGCAATGCACTACTATCGGCTGTATCAGCCTCCACGCAGTTCAAAGGTACTTGTGGTTTGATTGCGATCAGTGCTGTCCCGGTCTGGAGCCTCCTAATTAGGCAATGCTCTGACGGTCTGTTTCGCCTAGACCTACGGTCTCATTCTATATGCATACAGATTTATTTTATTTAAAAATAAATCTTGTCTCCCACACCCCACAGCAGCTTACACAGTGAACCTCCCAATAGAAACACTGGATTTGGGTACATGTTTTAACTTATTATTAACCTTCAACCCAGCAGCAGCTCAATGCAAAGATCTACAGATCAGTGTCTGACTCCTCCTACTTCCTTCTACAAGGGGACTACACATCCCATGATTCCTTCCTGCGCAAACTGCCATCATTGATTGGTACATTGTATTAAAATGAAATAGCTGCCTGTGATTGGTCAAAACAAATTATGAATTTGATGTTAATTGTAACAGGGATTTTCAGGGATGTCATCTAACAAAAGCTGCTACTTGCAAACTCAAGAGATTTAGGAAACATCTGGGTGAGTTTGTAAATGTTTATTTTGATATTTTTTGCATGCTAAAAATGTTTTTTCATACATGACTGATATGTATATATTTATATTGTATGTGTGTTGAAAAATAGTTACTTTCATTGGACTTTCAGCAACATCATTCTACTTGTTTTTATGTTTTATGACTAATACCACAAACATATTTGGTATTCATATTTAAGCCAATGTAAATGTGTTGATAATGAAGCGAGCACTGTTATTCCCTTCAATTTCACAGAGATTGTCTTTTGTTAGACTTGGGAAACATGCCAAACACAGGAATGCAACCAATTCCTCCTCAACATCCCTAAATTATCAAAAGGTTTTGCATAGTATGAACACTATTCTTCATAATTATTGATATAATTCAGTATTAATGAAAACCCTTTTACTTTTATTTTAAAAGTGATTCAGTTTAAAGTTTTGCACAAAATGAAAAAAACACAAACTACCCAGACGTTGGATGTATTACTGTATTACTGTTGCAGTTCTCTGTCCTGGTTTCACTTTTTAGGACAAATGAGCAAGATGTACTGAGCAGTTCTGTAGTGGTTAGCATTTTATGTACTATATTGGAATTCTAATCTTAAACAATTGAAGCTATTTAATTCTACATTTGTACAATGCCAATATTTCCTTTCTAGCCCACAATTGGAACCATGAACAATTCTGGAACATGCCCATATAATTTTTAGCTGTGGCAAATAACTTTTTATACACATATTCACCAGTGGATACTGGTTAGTAAAGCTCACAGAATAAATTAAAAGATATCTTGCTACAAAAGGTATTGTGGGTATTCTATATGATACTTTTAATTATTTGTCCGCCACCTCCCCCTCAAAATATATTCAGAGATGGGAAGAAGATTTAAATTGCAATTGGGATACAGAGACTTGGCAAAACTCCTGGCGAAACTTAACCAAAGGATCTCTCAATAGTTATATTTTGGAGACCTCATTTGAAGTTCTCCATAGGACTTATGTCACCCCAGATCAACTATTTAGATGGAAACACTCCCCTAATTTTAACTGCTTTAGAGCTTTACAGGTCCCTGGAACCTTTTTCCACACTTGGTGGTCATGTCCCCAGGTACAACGTCTTTGGAATTAAGTTTTCCATCTAGCCTCAGCCATATTTGACACGCTTGTCATGGCTAAAGCAGACATAGGCCTTTTAGGGCACTTTGTTCCTTTACTATCAAAATACCAGAATAGACTCCTCCAGTACTTAATGCTAGCTACTAAGAGCCACATAGCCAGACAATGGAAATCTCCCACTCTTACTCTACAATCAGTTATCAGTAAGATGAACTACATCACTGTAAATGAAAGGCTAACCCATTCTTCCAGATCTGAAATTACTGGATTCATTCTCCTTATAGCCCCCCTATCACATGAAACCTTCTTATCTAACACTATGCTTTCACTGGAGATGCGGAACGTTGACTGGAGGACGAGTGATGGATCCAGGCTGGTAACCTACAGGACTTAAACTTGGACACCTTTGAGACAAAAATTAGATTTTTAATTGAAATATGTTGTTGTGTATTCAACAGTGTTTTTATTGAAATGTTTCAACTCCTTCAGAGTTATACTATATTTGTACAACATAGTTTTTTATACTTAGGTTTTGGATGTCTTTTACACTGAGCCTATTAATCTGTTTTATTTATGGTAATATTTTCCCCTAGAAAATTGGGAAAAATGTAGGTAACGTAGTTTCACTTGGACCTTCCCACTGGTGGGGATAGATCTTTTTGTTTATATTTATTTTGACTGTCATATGGTATCTCTATATGTTGCAGTATAATGTTAGCCTTTTTCTGTTTTCTCTTAATATGATGATACTTTACTTCAATTATGCCAAGCCTCTTACTTGGCTTTTATGTCAATTTCCTCTTTAATTTGTTACCTAATAAAAACTTTTTGAAAAAAAATGTATCTTGCTGCGGAACAGTTGATATAGCAACCTGAAATTGCCAAATTATTTCATTTGTACTTTAAAGGACTACTATACACGTTTGTGAAGTATAAAACAAACTACCAACATAAGCAGCTGTGTATGCCAATTTTTTTTAACTTTAGCAGACTCTGCTGTTGCATGGAAGCTTCCATGATGGTCATACTTCCTTTTTAGGCACTAAAAGATATTTTTCAGAGGAGGGCAAACAAGACTTGTAAGTTGGCTCAACTGATAAAGGGAAGTGGAAGATGTCCCTTGCTGAAATGAATCAACAAATCTCCCTCCCTCCTCCAAATCTTCAAATAATATACCACCACTTGGTCTCTAAGCCAGCTGGAAGATACAAACATGGCATTCTTCATACAAAAGCTGTATTTAGTAATATAAAGATTTTACTTAAAAATGTTTTTGTGCATGATTTACACACCTGCTAATATTGCTAATTTGCTACAAACTTCACAAACATATGAGGTTTTTCCTAATCTACAGTGGACCTTTAAAAACCCACATTTTAAACATAGTGGAAGTTTTACTTTTTTTCCATGAAATATTTGTAATCCCTATTCAAATATGTCAAATGACAATGTCCTCTATCAGAAAAACTTTATTTTAGTTATGACAAGATACTGCACCAGTTGAGTTAATGAGCTGTATAGAGAAATTATTTACCCCTGGTAGGGCTGATATTTTCAAATTGTGGTCCTTGTACATGTTTTTGAACCACGCAAGTGAGAGAAAAAAATAAATAAATAAACAAAATGAAAAATATTGTTTTGAAAGTAAAAATGTGGCACAAGAGGGCTGTATAGTAAGTTTTATTTACACCTGGACATTCTTTATTCCAACATTACTTAAAGGTATATGGAAGTGTCACCGTTGTAAATGTTTTCTAATCTATCACATACTTTTTTTTTTTAATCAAAAACACACATTACATTGATTCATTCCATACACATATAGCTTTATTTAAAAAAAAAAACACTGGTTTCCACACCCCCAGAGCTGCCTACATAGGCACCTGGTACCTACCAACAGAAACACTGCATTTATGTATGTTTTTAACCCTATACTAACCTTCAAGCCAACAGCAGCACAATGCAGCAATCGAATGTCTGAGCTCCTCCTTGTTTCCCTGTGGGGTGGTTTGCTGCTCAGACTGACTTCCCAGACACTGAAACAATGTTATAGCTGCCTGTGATTGGCCAAAACTAATTATGAATTTTATGCTAATTTACTGTGGCTTGGGTTTCGAAGGGGGCATTCCTTCTCAAAATCAACTGCCAGAAAGCTGAAGAAATTTGCAAATATATAAAAATATAAGTTTATTAATGTTTAATTTGTGATGTTTTCATGCAAAAACATTTTTTTCATACACTACTGATTCTGCTCTATCAGATGCATTCATAATTCAGGAAACTTAAATATGCCTTTAATAACTTAGGACAGCCTGAGAAAAAGTAATATCCCTTCAACACCCTCAAAAACTTTCTGGTAGTTCTACAACCTCCTCAGAAATTGGTTCTCTGTTAGGGAACCAGTGCTATTTAGTGATTAACTACACATTTCACATTAGACATTGATAGAGAAAGTTTATGATACTGCTGCAAATATGAATTTGCAGAGGGATTATGAGTTATTTAATGTGTATAGCAATCATCATTCATGAAAATAAACAAGAAATCAAAATAACATTTTAATGTTTAAAACATGCTCTTTGAAATGCATATCTTGGTAGACACATGGCAAGTTAGTCTTATACAACTGAAAATTATATATGATTCTATTATGTAAAAAAGTGACACACTCAATCAAACCCTAAAAAATATATAGACCTCTGTGTGACTTTAATCACTGTCTATACCATATTCCCATAACTATTTATCAAGTAACACAAATCAACAACAACAAAAAACGATCCGAGCCAGAAATGATAAATGGAAGTTGATGTCTCTAAATAACTTTAGTGAAAAAAATAAATACTCGTAATCTGCAATTTAATACAGGATTATTAAAACACATCCTTAAGAACTTAAGAAGCTGATGATAGACTTTGGCCCCATTTGCTGTTGGATCTTAATATTTACTGAACTGCTCTAACATTCCCAAAGCTGATCTCACATGAAGGAACTGCCGAGCAGCTGGGGATCACACACAGAAGTCTATCACTGGCACCCTTATATGAGCAGATGGCTAGTTTGGAAATTGGGAAGAATTTCTCTTCTGGACACGACTTTGACACAAATACTCCAGCTTTTGGACATCATTTATTTTAAGTTCATGCTAGGCTGGTGATAAGATTTTAACCAGTCTTCGGCCAAATTCCCGTAGGCTCAAATAGGAGACTGGGCAGGTTGTGAAAGTGACAGATTTACTCTCAGCTGACTTTATTACCATCAATGCCGGGTCCATGGAGCAGCAAAGGTTTTTTCTCTAGAGAAGAGAACACTCAAAAGTCCACTCACATAGAAAGAGTCAGTGTTGAGTTGGCAATGTGGGACCAGTATGGGTAAAGGCTGAATTTCATTAACAATAGGTGCACACTTTATCAGAACTTTGTTTTGTTCTTTTTGTTTGCAGCTATGATGGTTCAAAACTGCAAAACAAAATACAATTGTTTTATTTAGCCATAATTCAATTTTAAAAGGAGTTCATTTTACATGGGCAGTTTTACCTCATGATTTTGAAGTTTATTTTATAAAATACCTCTTGTATACAGATTGTATGGACATTTCACATTATGGCTCAAGTTAAGCATTTGCAGAACTGTCTGTACAATTTTATATGGAGGGCCTGGGAAAATAGAGGGTCATTGCCAAGAATCAGAAGCAGACGAAACAATCCTGTGTTAACCTTTCCCTCCAGAGCAAGTGGCCTTATGGGGATTTCTACTCAGGCCAGAACAGATTTGCTTTGTATGTTTGCATGCATAGGCATAACCTTCCAATACCAATACCTGTGGAGTTCTAAACTCTCTTTTATTTTATTTATTCTATTTTATTTGCCAATCTCACAATACATTTCAATTGGCAAAAAACGTAAGGGCTACATCAAATTACATTTTGGACTACGTTCACTAAATGTTGTGGTGAAAGACTGAGAAAGTTTGCAGCTGTTCGTTGGAGCAACAATATGATGATATCAGTATTAGGTCAAAAAATCTGAAGCTGTGCCTATCTCTTTGCTGAAAAAACTCTAAAAAATGCATTTGTTTAAAGTAGCGTATCACACACCGCCTTAACATGCACAAACTCTACAAATGTCTCACGTACACCACCTATAACACACAGCCACGAGCAGTACCTGCAACCTATAACCTCGATCATTGCTGTCATGCATCTTTTACATTCTCTCTCACACCCCAACCATAGAATTTAAATTATAAGCTCTTCGAATTAGGAACCTTCATTGCACCAAACTGCTTATTATCTTTTTGTGCATTTCTTATACCTTGTTTTACCTTTGCAATTTGCCTATTGTACCTACTCTACTTTACATAACTTTTGTAAATATCTCCGCAGAAAGAAGAGGGTGTGCAAGACGTTTCTTCTTTCACTGTGAGTGCGTATAAATATAATTTGCTGGATTTGTAATTTAGGATGTACAACATAGGGGCAGATTTAGGTTTATGCTGCCCGAGATCCACTAAGATTCATGCTAGCTCACACTCCATTTACTACTCTATTTTCCCTTTGGAATCACCCATATTAAGTTTAATATATATATATATATATATATATATATATATATATATATATATATATATATATAAAATCACCCATTTTAAGTTTATATAGTGATACTATATTTTTTGGAAAAACATTTTAGGTAGTGATAAATCTTCGAGAGTTGCTGGCTATCTTCTGTCCCACGTAGGTTTGTTATTACTTAGAATCCTATTCTGATTACAATGATCATGTTAAACATCAATCAGTATTGCTTCTGACTTGATAAAGAGAGGTGCAACTCTAAAACAAAAATGTTTGTCCAATAAAAAGGTACCCCTATACTGCAATGTTCTGATTATTTATTTAGGTCACTGGATATTCACAGCTGCTCCACTCTTCATATATATATATATATATATATATATATATATATATATAGTATATAAATAGTGCATTCATGTTCACATTTCAATGTCTAAAACAAGTTAAAAAACTTGCTTCCTGCTCAGAATTCCAAGAAATACAGTTATTACACTGCATTCTGGGAAGCTGAGCAGGGACATGCAAATGTGCCCACAAATGCTTTGTTCTTCAATCAAAACCATTTTAAACATGGCTTCCTTTAAGCTTATTCCCGCTGCATTACACAGCTTTTTTGCCAAGCCAAGGTTGGATTTTACCAGAAGCGAGGAATCCTACCCACGGGCAGCCATTTCAGGGTTACTGCCTATCATCAGTGTGGTTACTGCCTATCATCCCAGCTTGAGTTGTGGCCCTTATGAGTAGGTAGTTCACCACAATAATCATTTAATATATGGTGGGCAAAAGAGAGATAGAAGCCCCCCACCGCACAGTAGTACAGTAAATAAATAGTACATCTGTGTTCACAATTGAATGTATATATATATAGAAATATATATATATATATATATAAATAAATAGTGGAGCAGCCATGAACATCCAGTGACCTAAATTAATAATCAGAGTATTACAGTATAGGGATACCTTTTTATCAGACAAACGAGACAAGAGTTGCACCTCTCTTTATCAAGTGTCGAAAATGGTGAAATAAATTATTCTGCATGTAAACGAAAATCCGGCCTATTGCACAAGCTTACATAGCCAAGCTTCTTAAAACAAATTGTACAAAAAAATATCAGCAGCTTTAGAGCAGACTGTGAAAAAGCTGAAGATAATGCTAAATATGAATAATTAATTGTAATATAAAAAGCATGCAAGAGAATTTGCAAAAATGATTGTTCAATGAAGTGCTATAAACAATTGTATATTCTGCTTTTTGAAGACATCTTACTAAAAATGCAGAAACAAGTAGATATATTGGTTATACAATGTTTTAAATTAATTTTATGCAAATAAATATTAACTTCACAAGAATTATGTCAGGCTAGTCAAAATTAGGAATCTCTGGGGATATTACAATGATAAAAGTAATACGAGAACAAGTTTTCTGAATTTTAGTGTGTAATTAGACATTAAAAGCTTCCAGTCAAGTTTAAAGGATCAACTGGTATGTGTAAGGATTTGATCAGATTTGAACATCTTTGATTAACATCACAATTGGCTAAAGGAATTATTATAACAGCTCCAGTATATAGTAGAAAAGCCTATTTAGGGAGAGATCATTAGCAAAATTGGTGATTAATTTCAGTGTCCCAGTCTTTTGAATAAAAGATTTAACTGGAGTATAAAAAAGGACCGCCATTTTGTAACAAGCACTTATCCAAGGGCTGCTGGAAGGGGGAACAGGTGGCAAGCTGAGCTCCATAAAGCTCTTCATTTGCAAACACTAATGACCTTTCCAAGCTTAAATCTACTTTAATTACTTGAAGTGCATTGTTTTTGAATTCCAAATCTTGGTACCATTTAAATATTAATACTCATTTCCACTGTTTAAAACAGAGGAGACGCATTATACAAGACGAATAATGAAACAAATCAAGGTTCAAGCTAGCATTAAAATATTTAGCATTTTAATAGTAAAATATACCAAATAGAACACAAATTAATCTGATAAATTGTGTGAGATTTGATGGGCTCATCAAAATCCTCAAATCAACAGATACTTCAAGTGCATGTACTGTTTGATCTTTTGAAGTGAGACAAAGATACTTAGTTGTGTTTGATCATTTTTAAATAATGTTCCATTTTCCCATTAAAAGAAGCTTAAATGAGAACTCTTCATTTTGTAGTGCTGGCTCTCTGAAGGGACTTACTGAAAATGCACATAAATCTACTCATTTCAAAGAATTGCTATGAAGATTGATCAGTTCAGATGTAGTGTGCGCAAACTTCTCTGGAGTGTCTGAATCTACTATAGGCCACTGATGTTAATTGACAATTGCAGCTGTATTTGTGATAGAGAGAAGGGCCCATGGAGCAAAGCCTACACAAAAGGCAGGATTTCTTATGCCATATTTTTTTTTCTAGTGTATTTGTACTTGTACTGAGTTTATCTGGAGATAATCTTGATTACTTTAGATATCCATACTCAAAAGAAATGTTGTGCCATTACTATTCCTCTGCAGGTCTATAAAATTGGTTTAACCCATTATTAGCAATGCAGAGTGAAGTCTGTGGATAAGAACACTCAAATACTCAAGTAGACATAATCCTAATACATTTCCCATGAGCAAATATTTAACAAGCATATTAATGAGCATACCATAATAGCCATCAAAGTGTACATTGGTCCCATTTTGTCAACAAATACATTTTTAGCAGTCATATTTTAAAATACATCTTTGTAATGCAATTGTATAGGATTATTTTATTAAAGCACCATTGTCTAAGGGGAATGTAAACATAAGTGACATTTGGTATAAGGTGACATCAGTACCCAGGGGAGTGAAACAGCTGTCCGTTTGTCATTTTTATATCTCTCCTATAATACATTTGTTTTACATAATTATATTGATGATCTCTTTCCCATTCCATTATACCTACTTAAATAATTCTTCTATTTAATGGTCTATAGAGTTTGATTGCATAAATTCTTAGCAGCATTTTGGCCAGTACACTAAATAATAACAGTATTACAGTGATGTCTTTTTTTTTTCCAAAGGTTTTTATTAGGTAACCAAATAAACCGGAGGATAATATAAAAGCCAAGTAGCAGTTTGACATTTTTAACATACAGTCATACCCAATTAAGGGGAAAAAGAAAGAAGAAAAGGTTAACATTACATTACACCATAAGAAGATACCATATAATAGTCGAAATCAAGTTAACCAACAGTGATGTCTTTTTATTGGACAAATGTAGTTAGAGTGACACGTTTTTGGACGACGCCCTCTATTTTCGACACAATGTATGCCTTATCCCAATGGAAGAGGTAAAAACAGGCCCATTGGGACAGAATAGATGGGGGCCATCGTAAATCTGGAACAGAAGGTATGTGAAAAGTTTGGGGCAAATGCAAAAGATGAGAGAGATGATATAGAAAAAGTCTATGTATTTATACATTATATGAATGAAACCATGAGCATAACTAGATAAATTAATGGAACAAAGAAAGTGAAACATGTAAAAATAGATAATACATTACATGAAATGTTGTTACTATGTTGCAAAAACTAATCTATATGAAGTCCTTTAATTTAATAAATTTAAACACATTTTTATACAGTAGGAAAGTATAACACTATTAAGGAATGTGAACAGGCAGGTTGAGGTGAATGTGTAAGTCTACGAGTTTTCAGTCTTGCATGGTGCTTTGGGGAAAGCTCTATGGACACTGGATTCTAAGCTCAAAGACAGGGCCCTCCTTTTTTTGTAACTTGTTAAAAATATTGTTTTGCCATGATCACAACATATATACAGTAGCTGAACAGTAGGGAAGAGTCCAGAGAAAGGGTGAAGACAATGAAGTACTGAAAGAGAGAGAGAGAAAAAAAGAGAATAAGAGAATGAGAAAAGGCAAAGAAAGATTATGGGAAGGGTGACTTGGCTGAGATTGTAAGGAAGGAATGAGAGAGGTGGTTTAGGGGAAAATTGTCTACCGAACCAAACTCTAAGTCATATGTAATTGATATATTCGCTCAGCACACTAATATATTTTTTTCTTCTAGCCAGTGGTGAAGTTACTGTCGGTGTAATGGGTGCAAAGCACTGTGGCCCACCACTTGATAGGGGCCCTCTGCTAAAAGCAACAGTGGTCTGGAGCAAATGGGATCTCTTAATTTATTAGGTAAAAATATGATCATCTGACCACCTATATATATTGTTGGCTATTTATTGACCCCTACAGGCATCCACCTTGGATGGTGAACCCCCAAATTATTTTGCAATGGGGACCTCCATTCACTAGCTCTGCCTCTGCTTCCAGCCATGGGGGGAGTAATTCATATCCATTGGTGTATTCAGTTTTTAGTATGTGTCACCGACATTCCTCCCCACAATGTAGGAATAAAAAGTGGAATTAAATAGGCTAATTTTCTATTGTAGTTATTTAATTGACTCCATAGAAATCCAACAAACTGGGAATTATTCATGTTTTGACTTTGCCAGTGGTTAGGTTTCAATGCTTTCACTGCTGCGACCTGGATTCGATTCCAGTCAGGAAACGAAGAGGTCACACCACCCTGAAGTCAAGCAGGGTTGGGCCTGGTCAGTTCTTGGATAAGAGACTACCTAGGAATACCAGGAGCTGCATGCTGGGGCCCACTGGAGATGGGACTGGCAACCCACTCCTGTATCTCGGCCATGAATACCAAGTGGATCAGCATGTTGTGTTGCGGTCCATGAGGTCACGGAGAGTCAGACATGACTACATGACACAAACACACATACAACTATACTTATCCCCTCCTTTCCCATGCTTGGTAATTATCCCCCACAGAGTCACGATATGGGTTCAAGTGACAGCTATAAGGGACAGTTAGTGTCAGACACAGAAATTAGATAAGAAATGTGCTGACTCTGCCTCACTCTTCTCATTAATATAAAAGGTGCAATTTATAAGAGCTTATCCCTATCCTTTTATTTGGTTGCTTTATCTTATTTGTGCTTTTAAATTGCACTTTAAATCACATTGTCTCGCATTTGTACTGACTTCAGGGCTAATTATAAAACTAAACAAAATACATTCTTTACAATCTAGCCTTACACTGCTCAATAAATCTATTACGTTATATTTTTCTCTTCCTTCATTGTCAACAGCTCTTAATATTTTTTTTTACCAACAGCATTTTAAGGACATTATAGATTCATCATATTGTTTTTATCCAGTAAAAATGTCTAAGCTACTCAAGCTAACTACACAGAATAAAAAATGCATTTGCTCTTAGCTGCAGAGTCCAAAATAATTTCCTAGCAAAGAAAACATTTTAGCACAGACCATAAATGCTAAAAACTGTACATTTAAAAGTTCAAGAAAAATTGAATAAAAAATGTCCTTAAAAATAATAATACATTAAAGCATAAAAAAGCACATGTTCTTTGTTGCAACTGAAAGATATTTGAAAATGTTTTATACTTTGTGCTCTTTCTTAAAATAAATGTTAAAGCCCTGAATGCACAGAATTCAATGAATAACAGTTCTGTGGGTTTTGTCCCGAGCCCATGAGCAGTAATATAATTGTATCAGTTATTTCTGACGGTCACCAAGATAGTTTCAGTAAATAGCTGTGTGCTCCGTGCATATGCAGACATTTCTTGCTAGTTGCATAGATTTGTCTCTTCAAGACGTCCTCAAAGCCTCTTATTCCAGTGTCTCATACTTCTATTTACGCACCTTCATAGAAACAAATACTCATACAACACTTGTCTAATAACATGGCGCTTCGTCATTTTGACCGTTTGCTATTTCCAGTGCTATAAAATAGGCAATTATTGCAAGCATTTCACTTATATGATGTCTCAAAACAACAAACAACAAACGCAAACACCATACGAGACACGTTAGCACACATTACGACCTCGCAAAAATCGGACGCAACACGCGCACATAAAATCATTTAAAACACAATAAATACACACAACACACACATAAAAAGCCTACCTACAGCAAGAGGAACCATCCAGCACCTCAAAAAAGCAAGTTACACCTTCATTTACATAAAAATAAAAGAGTTTAGACACTATATAATAAATACTAATACTAATAAAATCGCTAAGCGAGAGAAAAAATGGCTGACCAACAAAACAAAAACGAGGCTACAGCACTCTAAACACGGAAAACACCACAACACACTCGCAAACCACAAGAAATTTGCAAAACACCACTAAGCACCTACGGATAATCCGCGAAGACGCATACTACAGATTACCCGCCATCTTACGCCAATGCGGAAGTACACCACTACGCTAACGGTTTCGTCTCGCGCACGCACAGTATTACACTGCACACATTCAGCACGCGTACACAGCTGCTCCACACCACTAATGCTGCAGCAACATCAAAACACATTGACACAATGCTTCAAAATAGATAAAGTATATTCATTTATTAATGTTTTATATATTTCATTATTACACACCAAACAGAATTAGCTCACTTACAATTTCATTGCCGTCATTTTTTGACGGGCAATTCGCTAGTGTATAATAACCATGAGAATGTTGTATCGAGATTTGCTTTTACTAAAGTTCAATACTTCAGTAGTCTAATACTCATAAAGCTGTAAGTCTCAGGCTAGCAAACTGAGATAACCTGTATCTAGATTTAAGAACGTTTTGAATGGCTATATCCATTATTTAAAAAAAAAAAAAAATTCCATTAAGTCTTTTCTTTTTCAGCATTTTTTTGTTTTGAATCTAGCACAACATTTTGAGTTGTTGTTGTTCAGTAGTGTCTACAACTCTATGACCATATGGGTTGTGCTTATCCATAAGATTTTCTTGGCAATATGGGTTGTGACCATATGGGTTTTTCTAATCCTTAAGGTTTCCTTCTCCAGTGGACTGCAACTTGTCTGGCTATGACCTGATCATCTTGGGTGATCCTACATGGTATAGCTCACAGCTTCATTGAAGTATACAAGCCCCTTCCCATGAAAATGTAGCGATCCTGAAGGGGTAATATTGAGTATACGTTGTTAAAAAAATCAGTACATTTTAAATATTTTCAAAATAAGGGACTATTATACTTAATAGATGGCGATTGTTTTCTTTATTTTGAAATTACCCACTGTGTAAGAATATGAATATAGTAATACCCCATGAATACTGACAAATAATAAAATCTAATTAAAGATATTCCCCATATGTATGAGTTTTTAAATGTATTGCTAAATACCCAACCCTCCATACTGAGACCATGACCTTATTCTCTATTATTCTCACTCAATGTAAACAATCATCATTTTAATAGTTTTATACATTTGGTCATTTATATACTTTCATTTGTTATCTTTATCTCGTTTAGCTATGAACATTTCCAGAACATTTAAAGTTTTCACAATCAATAAAAGGAAACATCTTCACTAAAATTACTGTCACATTTTGTTAAGATCATTTAATATATGATATTTATTTTGGATGTTCAAAAGATCTGTCGAAATATAACTTTGTACTTCTTTGTCTGTACAAAATTACTTTTTTTAGTCCTTTGCAAAGATAATTGTTCCCTCTTTGAAAATATAGGTCAAACAATTGTTTCCTTCATGCTTTATTTTAGTGATTAATTAACCATGACAGAAACATTACATTACTGTTGTTTATCTTAAAACAAAAGCTCTCTTTAAGATACTTTGTGTTTCTTTTACATTTACTTGTTTTAGTGCACTGATCGATAAATATGATTTTATTTATTTTTCTTAAAGTAATATTTAACAACTTTCATCCTTCCATTTGGACGTTGGTAGCATGCTTATATATAATTTATATTGGTAATATGATTTTCTCAAAAAAGATCAAATAGTACTTTTTTAAAAATATTCTTAGTAATACAAACTTTGTTCTTTAAACCTATAATTGTTTTTAAAATTGGAAGCATTGAATCTGACATTAGAAAAGAATAGATTCTAACTATACTGTTCATTGTTCTACTAAATAAAGATTACTTCCTAATAAATGAATTCACTTATTTTTTGTGATACTTGCGGATAGAAAGGTCAGATCAATCAGAAAAACGTATTAAAGGTACTAAATTGAACTGATCATAGGTTTTTAAATCTACTTTACTCTATACTATGATATGATAGATGGAAAACATAGAAAAAAGCAATTTTTTGTGCCTTTCATTTGTTCATGTATTTTTTCAGGTTTTCTTCTATTTTAGTTTCTGGGTTTCAGCTGGATTTAATTCAGCCTTCAGCTTAACCAAAATTGGGTTGAATTTTGTGGACGATGAGAACTGACTGGTTGGATTTGCCAATGATGAACCTTCAGCCAGAGGCACATTCTATCTCTAATGTAAGTTATAAGTAGTAGACCCAGTATTGCCTGTACACCAGTTAACAATTTATGTTTCTTAGAAGGAGATAACTATTCATGCACACATCAATTTTATTTCTAAAACTTCATGTCACCAACACAGAAAATATACAAGAACCCCAAATGCAAGATGTAAAGTTCTTATTTTAAGAAGGTTTTTCACTTTTGTACAAATTAAATCTGCACACTTTTTGCTGGAGATGATACCAAAGCTCTAAAGGAGAAAGACCTACAGAGACTTTCCAAAACAGTGGAATATTCTGATTATTTTTCAGATTCATCTTCTTTGCCCCTTTAGCCAATGGAAAATACTAATTCCTCCCGCTACCAGTGTTAAAATACCTGGACAGTCCTTTTAAATATTATTTGACATCTTTATATCTTCGTTCTGCGAAGCCAAGCCAACCCAATCATAATATCTAAACAACTCTCTTAGTTATAGACACTCCAGTTTAATGGGTAAATCGGTGAAATATTGTAATATATCATTGCATCTTTTATAAAACATAGCAATTGTCCATTTCAGAGCTAATGCAGGACTAGATCATACAACTGTGTATATATTTCTTAACAGTTTTCATACAACAAATCACCATAAACCTCAACTACTGATTCAATCACAATTCAGATCACCCCTTCTTTAATATATATATATTTTATTTAAATAGTTAATAAAAGTATGTGTATGGTAACCTCAACAGAAAGACTGCTCTACTCATCTAGTAAGCATGTTATCAAAAAAGTTGCTCCACCCATTAGCGTGGTAGTTAGGGAAAATGTAGTGGGTGGAACCCGGACCAGGACACACCTACAATGGTTATCTATCAAACCTGTATGGTATGAGAGTCTACTATGCATGCATGCACATGTGACACTATGGACACGAAGAACACTTTTGTGGTCAGTAGATGGAAATGACCATAAATCTCTGACCATCGCTTTGAACTACAGTAGTCAACATATTTTTCATTTTAATGTATAGCAAAATAGTTTTTTATTAAATGTTGATTAGATTTAGGGATTGTGTGTATTAGCCTGACTGTGACACACATAAATCAATGATCCTTTAAGATAGGCACAGTCAGGGACTGAAAGAATTATAACTTTGGATCTTGGCCAAGTCCCCCACAAAACTTAGACATGCCCTCACCCAATAATATTTTGTGTCCACAGGTGAGATCACTCCTGAACTTCCAGAATGTTGCATGATTATTCTTGACATGCATCCATTTGATTGTAGACTATGTTGCAGTTAATATCATAAAAAATACAGTTGAATCCGAAAAAAATAAATAAAAAAAGAAAGAATATAAAAAAGGATATTTAATTGTCTTGCCATCTGCTACACATCTTATCCCTTGCTCTATTTTTGTACATTTGCCAAGTTAGTAGTCATTTTGTACAGTAGATTAGTTTGGGAGCACAGTAAATCTAAAAAAGATGACAGGTGTGTCATCTCACAACAGCTAGCCACAAAGATGCCGACCTTTCACATTATGAGTGTTGTTTCACATCCCAGCATTAACAATCTGCCAGAAAACAGCAGGGCAAATAATAATTGGATAACCTTTTGCATATTAATATCCTCAGTAGTGCAAGAGCCAATGCAGTCTATAATATCTGTTTAATACATACCAAAATAATGGATAATAGCAGTAAAATATAAAAAATTTACATGCTAGAAAATTTATATACTAAAATTACAGCATAAACAGCAAATAGATTTGTTGATCGTCAGTACATTTTTAAACAAAGAACAAAGGGGAGGTCCTATCCAAACATATGTTGTTCTTATAGAAAATAAATGCATAGTTAATATATTATTATAAGACATAGTTTGAGTTTATTACTACAAGCCTGTGAGTCAGATGTACTAAAAGGTAAAGTGCTTGAGAACTCTTGAATAAAGTCTCCGTTCCTAGAATATCCCACAAACGATATGTGTAAGATTTGTCATTTTCAAGAGCACTCCAATACAACACGCTTTATATGACAATATATTTTACCGGATGCAGGGGGAGTAAGTTGCAGAAGAACACAGAAGAAATGAATCAAACTGGCACAAGCTAAATCCTCACATTAGCTTGGCTCTGCGTCAGTTTAGAGCTCATGATCCCAATATGTCAGTTATACATAATAACGCCTCTTCTTAAAATATTGATCCGCAACACTAGACAAGATCCATCATTTTACACTTATATTCAAACTTCTATAAATATATTATTTCATAAAACAGCGACTTTCATTAAAACAAAATTAGAAAAGGCAAAGAATGTTGTCTCTATTATTTCAGGACAGGATGTCCCCTGCTTATAGACGACCCAATTTACAGACAACCCATACTTGAGAATGGGCTCCCAAGGCTTTTAGCATAAAGTTTGTTGTTTGCTTGAATTAAAAAGGAGTACAACAGTTTCTGTAACTTAGTACATGGGTATTACAGCCATTGAGCCATTATAGTATTGTTATTATTATTATTCTCAGGAACGTATCTCGTCCTTAACCGAGGGACCACCTGTATGTATCACATATATAGTTGTGAGCGTACGAGTTGTTGCTAAGGCTTGCGGGCTCGCCCAGCGAGCCGCGACCCTCGCATAGCGAGGGCCTCAGTTAGTGGCATGGAGCGCCGAAGGCGCTCCTTGCCAGCAACTGCGACCCTCGCAAACTTTACGTCGCAACGCAAACAACACCACACACCAACTGTGACCCTCGCAAACTTTACCTTGCAGCGCAAAAAAACATACGAGACACGTTACCACACATTACGACCTTGCAAAAATCATCCGCAACTCGCGAACATGACAAAATTAAAAACACAATAAATACACACAGCACATACATAAAAAGCTTACCTACAGCAAGAGGGAGCATCCAGGACCTCAAAAAAACAACTTACACCTTCATTTAACTAAAAATAAAAGAGTTTAGACACTAAAAAATTCGCTAAGCGAGAGAAAAAATGGCCGCTGAACAAAATGAAAACGAGGCTACAGCACTCTAAACATGCAAAACACCACAAGAAACTCGCAAAATACCACAAACGACCTACGGATATTCCGCTAAGACGCATACCACACATTACCCTCCATTTTACGCCAATGCGGAAGTACACAACTACGCTAACGGTTTCGTCTCGCGCACGCACACTATTACACTGCACACATTCATCACGCTTACAAAGCAGCTCAACACCACTAATGCAACATCAAAACAGATTGCCAGTTCTTCAACACAATGCTTCAAAATAGGTAAAGTATATTCATTTATTAATTGTATTATATATTTCAGTAGTAGACACAAAACACCATTAGCTACCTTACAATTTCATTGCCGTCATTTTTTGACGGGCAATTTGCTAGTAAAAAAATAGTTTTATGTAGCACAATACCTGAAGTACTGCAACAGATATGTTAGTAATGCTAAGTATTCATTTTCTTGTATCAACTAGAACACAATCTTAGTGAATAAGCTGCATTTTTACTTTGATCTAAATGAGTAGTCCAATAAATTCCCAGATGGTGTACATTTCCCAAGTAGACAGATTAGGAATTAAGTAAATATCTCTTGAGTATATGTGTAAAGACAAAAGTTGTATTTTCCATATATTTAAGCTAGCCATACTTGTTGACAAAGAAATAAGAAAATGGTAAATGTTAGAAAGCTGACTGCAGAAAGGTGGTTGAATGGAGTCTAAAGACCAAAGTGTGGTCCATAAACTCCCAGGGACTAGAAAAAGTTTATGAATCAAATTAATACTAATGAATGAAGTAGTATCTAGACAACAGATTTGACTCTCACTACAGTAAACTCCCTGTTATTCGGCACCCACAGGGACTCCCTATTGCCGGATAAGTGTAGTCCCCCCAAACAAAGGGGTCTAAACGACCCTTAACCCCCCAAAACCTTCAAAATGCTTTTAAAAAGGTATTAGCACCTAAACTAGGCCATTTAGGTACAGAAGACATAATTAGAAAAAAAAAGTTAGTATTTATTTTTGCAGTCTCGAACTGTCGGATAGTACCGGTTTAGCAGGAGTTTTGTTCAAATGGGGAGTTGATGTCGGTGCCGGTTGCTTGAGAGTGCCGGTTGGTTAGGTACCGGATAACCAGGATTTTACTGTTTATCAATACACAATATAATAAATAAACGATCAGAAAACTAATGAGAGACCACATTCTTTTTTACATTTGAAATAAGTTACATGAAAATGTTTCATAATGTGTTTGTTTTTTAAAAATAGATGACCCAATGCTAAACAAATATTATGAAAACTGTATAAGGAGTAGATCCTTGTGAGCAAGTGTAAATCATCAGCTTCAGCCAATGAGATAATATACAACAGTACTGTATGATTGTTGCATTTCTTGCAAGTTATCATCAATTTAAGGTGTTTTGCAAATATTTTTCATTCCTAAAAAAATGTGTTGCTCTGAAAATATGAAATACATGCTAGAAAATGTTTGAGCGTGATGTCTTGTTAAGTGTTTCGTCAGTAGAGGGAAGAAAAAGCTTGGCAACCGCAGTAGGTAGATCTCTCAGCTGTGTGGCACGAAACAGAACAGTGTTATTATTTATATATTTATATTTATGAAGTGCCAAAACTTTTTATATTTATGAAGTGACAAAACTTTCCTTACAGATATTTACAAGGGTCCAGTAAAGTAAAATTGGTACAGTAAATACATGAAAACATATTGTAAGGAGGACAGAAAGTACAAGAGACAATCCAACAAACAAAAATGATGCAAAGAAGTTGAGGCTCTTGATAAAAAAGAACTTAAATTGGTTTATAAAATAATGGGTTCAGAAAAGTTAAAGACATCTCATTAGTTACATACTAGAGAACCGCTTCACTAAAATGTGGAGAGATTTCTCTAGCTTAACCAGCCTTAACAAGATGCTCATACTGATGAGCCGGATATATATGGGCGAAACTGCCCTGTATCCTAATCCATGGATATGTTCTGAGATAGAAGAATAGTAGAATATACACCTAAATGTATTTCATGTCAAGTTGACTAAAGGTACAAAGATGATACAGCTTGAGGTTAATTTGCATATTGCCCAGAATCCTTAGAGGTAGTGGAAACCTATTCACTGTGTAATTCTGTAAGGAAACAAGTCATCTTGAAATATGGATATGTTGTCAGGGTATCTTTTTATTTCCGTACTGGATATACAGTGCAGGGTATTTAATTCCTCTTTCTACCCACCATAACATATTTAGTGTATGGCTATAGAGAACTCAAACTGTACAGCAGTGTCTCATTTTGGGTTAAGGAGAGGGCCAGCAACTGTAAAATATTAAGAAACAGTGAATAAACAAACAATAAAATACTTCCGGTACTATTTTGACTTTCAATTTTTATTGTTCATGATCAGATATATAAACATAACAGATATACTAAAAAAAACACTTTTTAATGTACATAATGTATCTTCCCTCTCTATGATATCACTAGTGTGCACAGAAGTTTTTTGCAAACATGATACTGACCATCTGCAAATCTGGTATATTTCTTTGTATCCGATGTATAAGAAAACCAGGACTTTTCCAAAGGCCAAATATAAAAATTTTGGAAATGTATTTGGTAATGTAAGCTACTCTTTATGTTAAAAATGCAAATATCTGCAAGATAAACTTGTGATATATTGTCAGCTATATAGTGTAAATTGCTTGAATTAGCAGATTAACGCATTGGTGACATGGGGATGTAGATTAGTAAGTGACGGAAGTCATTATGCGAGATAATTATTCCAGTGCGAACATTCAGGTAAAAGCATTGGGTGCTATGCTTGAGTTTGATTAAAATAATGCATAAATTGTGACAGTGATACATTTTAATTTTAGATTAAAGTCAGGTTTTGTACTCCTTAACCCCTCCTTATTCTTCAACAATAGTTTCCCTGAAGTCAGCAATGCAAGCCTGGTCTGTCTAAATTACCCCTCTAGGGCCTTTTCAAGGAACTATGGCAGCTGGCGGATGATTAAGCAGCATTAGTCTGTGGTCTTTTACTGCATATAAATAAGACTGTTTTTATTAGGTAATTATTAGTCATCTCAGCATACATTTAAGCCAAATCAAACAAAAACTTTAGACACATTACTTAGAAGTGTTAAACTTTTTGACAAGCGCTGCAAAAAAATTCTAGATTTTGTCCACATATTATGATTAGAAACTGGCCCATAAACTGATAAGGATCAAACACAACTTCAAATCTGCAACAATATACCTGGAGACACAAAAGCATAGATTCAGATAGATGCAGTGAAGGACACAACTTATTGCTGCTTAACGTGGCTGTTTTTGGTAGCAACCTTCATAGTATCCACTAAATCATTTTATTTGAATGCAGTCTATAATGATCACACTAATTCTCCAACCATTTACTCCTTTGATACTGTAGTGATTGCAACTGTACATGCTTGGAAATCTGATGAGTAATTGTGAATGTGTAGACACAACTACAATACAGCCACTTGTAATAGAATAATAAAGAAACTTCACCATTTGAATATACAATTCTAACATTAGTTATAAATATAGAAATAGGCAAGCTGCCTTGTTCCAGATCCCAATGTTAAATTGTGCTGTATGTGAATAGGAGAATAAATATTAGTGAATACTGTGATGGTGATTTAAAAGAAAGATGGAGCGCTAGTAAAAGAGGTAATGTATGGAAGCGTTTTGGCAATGGCTACAAGCTTAGAAGACCATTGGGGATTGTAGAAAATGTAACATGGTTAAATATGGAACAACCTAACAGCATTAGCAACTATATAAATCATAAGCATACATGTATTACTCGACAGGAAGAGATCACTTGTTAGCCCTATACACTAGCGTGTGTGTGTTTGCATTGTTCAGCTGTGTCCGACTCTCCTTGACCTCATGAACCTCAGCACACTATGCTAATCCACTTGGTATTCATGGCAGAGATACTGGAGTTGATTGCCAGTTCCTTATCTAGTGGACCACAGCATACAGCTCCTGGTATTCCTAGGTGGTCTCCCATCCAAGTACTGACCAGGCCCAACCCTGCATTGTGTTATGACCACCAGGGAACCCATACACTATCAGAGTATGCTAAAAATTCAATTTTAACTCTAATAATGGCTTTATGCTCATGGCTTACATAGCTTCTAATGCTCAGTTTGTTCCATACTTCACATCATATTAAGTTTTTCCGAAACTACAGTAGCCCTTTATTTTCTGAGAAACATCTTGAAAAATGGTACAGATTTAGAAAAGAAAAGGAGGGTGCTTTCCTTGATAACAATTAATAAGTTATTTGTGGGTATAACTGACATCTTGGCACTGTGCACATCTAAGCAATATGGTGCAATTGTTTAAATCATATGAAAATCAACATATTTAGTAAAGATAAGCAACATTTCAATAATACTATATAGATGGAAGATGCTTTTTTAACATACCCTAAGGCCTGCTACATTATTTCTATAATACTCAGTATTTTTACTTATTCTTTTTTCATTATGTAAAAAAACTTCCAGTTTGTAAGCAATACATGCCTCCAAAAAGGGACCACAGACATCTTCTGCATATATCAGCCAGGAAAGCTGCACAATTCGTAATCTACTTCCAGGATTTCTGCTAACTGTGTTCCTGGAGAACTTTAAGAACATTTTGCCACAAGAGATTGCATTGCATTAAAGCAACAATCCACCAGATTAAATGGTTTATTTATTTGTACAGCAGTGGAACAAAGGGATGTCCTCTGGAGCTGACTGAGCATTTAAATGGCCATCTAAAAATGGAACATACAACCAAAGACACTGACACTGTCTACAACACCGCAAGATAAGGGATCTATTTTAATTTCCCTGGAGAGCCTTTTACATCGCCAACTACATTGGTAGTCTTAGCAGTGGCTAAACTCATAGGGATATCCAAGTTCCAATGCTGTAAAATAAATAAATAAACAAATTATAATGCTAAAAGAGCCAGCAAAAACTGTATTAATCCTAATTTTACAGTATTTCTTCTATATGTTTAGGCAGTGTTAGCAGATAAATGAATAAGTAGGTAAGCAATCTGTCAGATCCACATGAGATAGATAATAGGTTTCACCACACAATGCAAGTTTTAAAATAAAAACAGATAACAAATAATGAATTACTATTATTTTGATCAATTAACTACTCAATATGTAGAAGTTCTGAATGAAAACGTGATTTACTAATCAATATAAAAATATACTTATATATCCAATGTAAATTAAATTAACACACATATTTTAAAACTATATTATAAAGATTGATCACTAACAAGACATTATATAGTTTAGTACATTATTCCTCAAAAGTAAACCAATAGTTCAGAATAAAATGTTCAAAATGTAAAAAAAATAGAAAATACTATACCATATAAACATTCTATTATATTCTCACCATAAGAGAATATAATGCAATTTCTCATTGAAAGTTCTAATTCCCCACACAAATACTCATTTGATTGCTGTCTATAGGATTATTATCCTACAGTTGCATTAGTGAGTTTTTTTTCTTCATAATATGTATTTCAAATGTCATATATATATAGTTTCAAATATGTTATTTATTTATTTTGAATGGTTATTGAACACATTTTCTAATTTTACTTTTGATTCAAATAACTACTCTACATGTATCATGTCTTACTTTATGTTAGCATATCAATGTATATTGCTCTATTTTACCTTAAAGGACCTTTATGGGGTTTTGGTATGGGTTAAACAAAAAAGGTAAAGGTAACATGGCCATTCTGAGCACTCATAAGAAGCCCTGAAGTGGGTTGCTTGCCACTGTACTAGAGAATATATCTAATTTAAGTGTATTATAGCATATAAAAAGATTTCTAATTGCACATCCAACAAGCAAACTTACTGGTTTATTGTAGATAGGACTTTTCTGTGATTAGATCACAAATGGAATTGTTCTATAACATAATTTACAGTAACATAATTATTGTGCAGGAAATCTTCAAGTATGCAGATATATCATGCTCTGAGAATGTTGTTCATTACACTTTTATTAGCTTGTTGATTAAGGTGGCCATCAGAAATGTATTTAATTTATTTATTTACATTCATGGTGCCATATGCGGTAGTTGTCTATAAATTTCATTTTCCTGTCTGCTAAAACAATAAAGTAGAACTAAATCTATAATCCCTTGGATTAATGAAAAATACAAACATAAGCATATACAATAATGTATATAACAAATCCAGACTGAGTTACTAAATCGTGTTAATATATTATATTATGAAGCTTTTTTTCATCCACGTTGCACCGGCCGAAGCATCATAGATACTAACAGAATTAAATGGGTCAAAAGTTCACAGGCAAAATATTAGACGCACAACTGGTTCTAGTCTCTGGCAAACAGGGAGCAGTTAGATCTGTCCGAGAGATATTACAAAATCATCAGCAGAGGAAAGGAGGAAATAAAAAAAGAAAGGCAAAAGCACTGACATTTTTACATAGATTTTCTTTTCATTTTAGCAGCATATTTATAATGTGATCTTTAAAATAACTACATATGATACAGGGCCATTTATTATTAGATGCAATCAGGGCAGAATTTACCATTATACTGAGTAGGCAGTTGCCTAGTGGTGCCAGCTTAAAAGGGGCAACATATTCCAATAAGAAGGCTATTGGAGATTTCTATGGCTAACATATCTAGGAAGTGCCGATTAATTGAGGGGGCGGGGCGACAAAGATATTCTCTGATTTGTTTATTTGTGTTTATTTGTTTTTCAATATACTTTCTCTGTTTTCTAAGTAACATGGTAAAGCTAAACAAAGGTACTGCAACCAAAACTCACATTATTTTACCCAATAGTTGCTGAATCTGATTCTAAACACAGGAATTCAGGTCATGTTCGTAGTAGAAACTGAGTCTAAATACAGGAGTCACAGTCAAACACGAAGGTCTTACCCACAAGAAGCTGAATCTAAACACAGGAATTGCAGTTAAATTCTTACCTGTTAAAGAAAGAAAGAAAAACATTAGTAAACCAATTATAAAAAGCATAATGAAACAAAAGAAATAACATCATATATATTTGTTATTGAAAGCATGTTTTTCTTTGTTGCAGAAAAAAAAATGATTCAAATGTTTATCTGGTCTGGGGGCTTGCCCCTGATAGCCAATGAGCAGTCATACAGGTGTATGAGTCACACCTGTTTGAAAATAAAATCTACATGCGCATACTCTGTTAGTTTCACCAAAATTTAAATAGATTTTTCGCAATATGTATTCATGCAAAACATAACTTTGGTAATGTTTAAAGTATGCTCTTTTAAATCTTATCAAATCATTTCATGATGATTCTATGTCTCATTTTTAATAATTGGCACCAAGATGAATTAGTACTTTATGAGGAAAACCTTAATAACTCCAAGGCACTTTAACATGAAGCAAGCTACCATATTAATCACCAGAGGTGCTTTCTTCAGAGGCACCCCAACATTTAATCTGGAATATTTATTTATATTTATATGCATCTACTGAAATATGGCACAAAGTTTAAGTTTTAGACTTTTCAGAAAAAAAAACACTGGATATCTAATCAGTCTGCAAGCCAGATATACATGTTTAAGTAAACAAATCTCATGCTAGTCAATTCAAATAACATAACAAATCAATGTATTGTTACACTTAATATGTCTATACAGTTGTTGTTATTCAGTGTTCAGTCGTGTCTGACTTTCTCCATCACCCTATGGACTGCAGCATGCCAGGCACATCTGTCAGTCACTGCCCCTCTAAGCTCACTCAAATTAATGGTCATTGTTTCAGTGGTCTCATCTATCCATCTCTGCATCTGCCGCCCCCTTCTTCGTATGCCTTTAATATTTCCTAGCATCAGAGTATTTTCTAGGGAATCCTGTCTTCTCATGATATGGCAAAAAATATTTGAGCTTTAGACTCAGGATCATACCTTCCAGTGAACAGTTTGGCTTGATTTACTGTAGTGTAAATTGAAAGGATCTTCTTGCAGTACAAGAAAGTCTAAGCAGTTTTCTCCAATACTCTCTTCTTTCACCCTCATCAATAGACCCTTTAGTTCCTCCTCACTTTCAGCCATGAGAGTTATCATCTACATATCTGAGGTTGTTGATATTCCACCAGCAATATTGATTCCTGCCTTTGACTTGTCCATCCTGGCCTAACACATGATACATTACATATATAAGTTGAATAAATAAGGTGATGACATACAACATTGTAGCACTGCTCTCTTGATCTTGAACCATTCAGTTGTTCCATGTTTGGTTCTGACCATGGCTTCTTGGTAAATGTACAGATTCCTCAGGAGGCAGATGACATGGGCAGGTACCCCAACTCTTTAAGAACTTGCCACATTTTATTGTGATCTGCACAGTCAAAAGCATTACAATAATATAGGAAGCAGAGGTAAATATTTTTTTTGAACTCTCTCACTTTCTCTATTATCCAGCAGACATGAGCACTTTGACCCCTTGTGTCTCTGACTCTGAGAAACCCGGCTTGCGCATCTGGTAGTTCTCAGTCCATATACGTTTTGAGCCCAGCTTGCAGGATCTTAAGCATTACCTTGTTGGCACATAAAATTAGTGCAATTGATTCATAATTGGAGCACTCTTTGACATTGCCTTTGCATTTAGGATTGGGATATAGTTGATCTTTTCTTGTCTACTGGCCACTCTTGCGTTTTGCATAGTGCAAGCAACACTTTAACAGCACCATCTTTTAAGATTTTGAACAGTTCAGCTGGGATTTCATCAACTCTTGCAGTCTTCAGCCAGGCTTCCTAAGGCCCATCTCACTTCACTCTCCAAAATGTCTGGTTCCAGCTCATTGGACAAACTATTGAAGTTATCAATACTGTTAAGATCCTTCCTATAGTGGTATTCTGTGTATTCCTGCCACCTCTTCTTTCTCTGATCCGATTCTGTTAACTCCCTACCATTTTTGTATTATATCAGTACAGTATTGTCCCAACAAAATAAAGGACCACATAAACCAAAACAGGTATATTATGAAATGTGTGTAGCAATGTTATGCATTGCTCTTCGGTTCATACCCACACCTGGAAACAGCACATAAATAGATAACTAATACTACTCCAATAAAATGCTGGCAAGGTAATAACTCAGTTTTACAGTTTATAAATTCATTAGAATCTAGCAGCAGTATAAATTAGATGCCACACTACAGCTAACAGTGATTTATAAAACAGTGTCTGATTGGGAAATGTATAATAAAAATAGCCCACACCTAAAATGGACAGGAACAGAATAAAGAGGAATTCAACCAGTCAATACAGTATGTATAGTTTAAGCATTACGGATAGCTTGGAGGACAGAATGGAAATGGTGATATTATAGACACATATCATTATACAATAGTATACAGTATATACACTTTATAAGGATATTTATTTTCTGAGAAAAAGGACTTCCAACTAATATAACTTTACACTAAATTAATTGAAAATAGAATTATCTGTATGGAATTTATTTGCAATCCCTTTAAAACAATATTCCTTAGAAGAAGCCAACAGCCTTACAAACTATAAGGTCCCAGCTTTGCACTGTAACTTCCTGTATCGATGCCTGAGCTCCACTCCTAATAAAGCTCCACTCTGGGCTAGCAACGTAAATGTGTAGAAATAGAAGTTAGATGTCAAAGCTTGAAGTCAGCAGGTATGAATATATTAGTTTATGTACTAATGAAGCTAAAATCCGCATTATCCCTTTCCAGAGTAATGTGACCCTATAGTGAAAAAATACAGGAATCCAAGATTACCTGAGATGTGCATAAATATGTCCTATGAATAAATCCAGCTTAGACTTGTTAGAATGGAGAATGTCTTGAAAATACTTATGAGAGTCATTGTTTACATGTGTTATTTATTGTGGAACATATATTATACCTCCAAGGACATACTGTATATAAAGAATTGCCTTTTTGAGTTATAGAATATTTTGGCAAACCTAGTTGAGACAGCATACTACCCTTACAACTGCACTGCTTGACTTCAGTAGAACTTAATTAATATAAAGAGATTAATATGTTTCTGTCAAGAGACAAGCATGGCAAATGTCACTTTGCACCAGTTTAATGGCATGTGGTAATTTGTAGTTTTGGCATACTGAGCCCTTTAAGCGATTGTCTTACTGTTCTTCACTAGATAATGATTCCAACCGCCCTATCTTACAACATGTCTTCTATTCTCTACACACAAATTGTCTCAGTGTAGCTGAATTACTGTCAATAGATTGGCAGACATTGTACAGTATCTCTCTAGAGAGTCTTCATTCCTGCCAATTTAACTTAATCCTTCCAATTATGCATTATCTGCTCTAGCTAATATACACCCATATGGATTTAGCCCAATATTAAGACTGCCTCAGTTAATATCTAATGTCCACCTTGCATAAAGTACCACTGAAAAAATATATTGAATTAAAATTAATCTCTTCATTACTTTTTATAAACTTATTTTTACTTATTTTGAAATATGCAAAATATTTTTGGCTTCCTTGCTTTATTTTGCCACTCATAATTTCTCTCACAGAGATCCATCTTTGTTTTGTGTATCTGGAGCTTCCACTACTTGATTTTTGGTTGGTGGGACAACATAACAATGGGAACCTTCATTCAGCTTTTAGATTTATTCATACATCTAGATAAATAAAAATGAATAATAATAACAAAATATATATATATATATATATATATATATATATATATATATATATATATATATATACAGAGATAAGTAGATTGATAGATACCATAGATAGATAGATAGATAGATAGAATCAGAACATGTGTATATTTATATACAGTATTGAACTCTGCAATCTATATTTATTTAAATTATTCACATATTTTTTATTGAATGGAATCATTTTGTATGTTGTACAATAATTTACATTACAATTTATTTGTTTAATAAAGTGCTCCTTGTCTGCTATTTAGACACTACCATCTGACTGAATACTTCCTGTCATGTTATGAGAAGACTCTGACCAACAAAACAGTGACATCATTTTAGATATTTTATTGCAAGCTCCAGCTACATAGGATGGTAGAGGATCTCTGTGAGGGACAATGTGAGCAATATGAGTGGCAAAATAAAGCAGCTAAGACAATAATATTTGATATATTTCACTAACATATTTTTAAAAAGTATAGAAGAGGTTCATTTTGGCTCAATGTCAGAAAAAAATCCAGAGTTCAGTGGTCACAATCACATCAGCAATTCATGATCAGACATAGGTGGTTCGCTTAGCCAAACCCTTGATAGGAAAATATCCATCTTGAGGAAAACAATTAAAATAATGTAAGAAACAATTTCAATGTTCAAAAAGCAATAATATGTACTTGAAAGAGAAGGTTATGGTGGAGGATGTTTGCTATGGATCAGTGACATGAAGGAACATGCATCTCAGAGGACCACATTAATACACTAACACGAGGTGTGTCTAAACAATTAGCAGATGTAGAGTCATCTTCCTCATTGACCTAGTGAGTAGATATAGAAGCAGCTGAGTCCGAACTTTCAAAGTAAATTTAATGTTGACTACTGCTTTTTTTATATATTCAAATATTCATTTTTTTTTAATGATCAATGCCTAACTAAAACATTTTTCTCATGTAATTGGGGCATTAAAGAGTTCCTTAAAAGGCCCATTATACTGATTATACAACATGGGTTTTATTTGTTAATTTATTGGTTGGCAAGAAATCAATGAGCATTAAAAACTTAAAATGTAGTGTTTATTTTTAGCAGTACCCCGGGTAACCACCACTATTAGGTGTTCTGGTGATAGAAGAGAATCTGCCAAGAGGGGCTGTCCTGATAAAAGAAAATCACTTATGTGAAAATCACTGATTTTGACTACAAGCACTTTTTATGTTTTTTCGATTATGATTATAACTTTAGTTTTACAGTAGATAACTACTGTGTATCCAGTACTTATTTTTCTACTTCAAATTCAGTCATGCGTAATATCTATTTTTGACATAATGAAAACTCCATACAATATAAAATACTTAGTTTATAACGTTTTAGGAGATATTGTTACGTTTGAGTTCTTGCTATTAAGCTGTGAAGCACCGATTACAAAATACCAACCAGTTCAATGATCATTTATATGTTTTTTATTTAATTTTCTATTAGTGTAATTTATTCTACCTCTCATGCAGTATAAAACTGCTACAAATTAAACAAAGGCATCCCAAATTATCTAGCAAAATGGAAAATAGCTTTGGAATGAAGCATGTAATTTTGTTTTACAAGATCCAGTATGAAAAGAGAGAGGATAAAAAATATTATTGCATTCTCAATGGGTAATAGTTGGCATTGATAATAGTACAATGACGCGCAATACTATGTCCTATTTATTAATGTTACTTTTTAAACATGTTCCAAGAAACTGCTTTGGCTCCAACTAAACTCAAAAGTAACTTATCTGAAGTATTTTACTGCATGCTCAACTCTTGCAGAGGTTTTCTGGCTTCTTAGCACATTTTATATTCTGGATGCCGAGTCGTAGAGCACAGTAAATTCTTCTGCAGCTATCAGACTAACAGTATGACAGCAGGAATGAGGTGCAATCCGGTGTCAATTTGCCTCAGTTGGCTGCATGTAAATGCCAACTATGACGACAGACAAGCTTCCTTTTCTACTTTCTTTCAATGCACTGGAACTCAGAACAAGGAAATTCACACTTGTGAATAAAGTAGTTAATATAGCTTTGTTCATGTCGTCTATGACAACATAACCCAACAAACTTAATCTAGTGATCATTGTTGTTGACTTTTTCCATTGAAATAAAAATTATAAGGTTTAAAAAAATATGTTTTAAGTCTTATTTCTTTGATATCAGATATCATAAAAAATTAGTTCCTTCAGCCACTACGATTACCACTTCTGCAGTCATTTGGGGGAGCTTTTACATATATTTAAGTTTTATGCTGCCCTAAGCCTTTCAGATTTATACGTCCCTCACTCCCCATTTGCAGATCTTCCCTTCTTCCTCTTTCTATATCTCAAATCATACGTTTATGTATATATATATATATGTATATATATATATATATAGTAAATAAAAAGTACATCTGTGTTCACATCTGAATGTCTAAAGCAAGTTAAAAAACCTGCTTCCAGCTCAGAGTTCCGAGAAAAACAGTTATTACACTGCATTCTGGGAAGCTGAGCTGGGACGTGCAAATGTGCCCACAAATGCCTCGCTCTTCAATCCGTAGCCATTATCAAACATGGCTTTCTTTAAGCTTATGCATGCTGTATTACACAGCTTTAATGCAAAGCCAAGGTTGGTATAAACACAGGCTGAGTATCCAATCCATGTACAGCTGTTTCAAGCTTACTGGCTATCATTAGCATGGAGCGGGATCTCAGCCTGTGTTGTGGATCTTATGAGTAGGTAGTTCACCACAACAATCATTTATAATATGGTGGGCAAAAGAGCGATAGAAGCCCTCCACCGTACAGTAGTACAGTAAATAAAAAGTACATCTGTATATATATATATATATATATATATATATATATATATATATATAGTATGTCAGAAAGTATCAAGTACACGTATATAAAGAAATATCACTGTATGGAGACATTTTTGTGCATAAAAATATTTCAGTTACTGCACTGCATTTTCAGGCAGCCTGCAGCCCCCTTAAAATGTGCTGCCCTAGGCCTGGGCCTCATAGGCCTAAACAGAAACACACCTCTGAAACCAGTGTTTCCCAAACTATGCCTCGGTTACCCTTTATGAATAATAGGTCTTCCTCAAAAGTGTCTCAACTTTAAGCATCAAACAATGACTCACTGATTTAGTATTTATTCGGCACACTGTACAATAGTACTCCCTCTAGTATGTAGTTAAATCCATTAATACATCTAAAAGCATCTTATCCACTTCTCTATTTTCATCCTCAAAACAAAGAAAGATAGCAGAAGACAACTGTTGTAAAATCCTAATCGTTTGTGTTTACTCGTCACTGTTACTAGTATCAGTTGCGGTAAGGAGTGCAATAGCTGCCAAACCCAAGAAGACTTTCATATTGGGGATTGTACAAATTAGTTGTGAAAAATAAAAAAACAGTCCTTTAGCTGATAAATAGTACACAGAACATGTATCAGAAAGTATTAATCTGTGGGTGTCAGGATTAATAAACAAGCAAAATTGACTATACCGTGACTAATGCTCAGTGAGGAAGAATATTTAGCTTTACTAGACTGTTGCACAAATGTTTCCAGTGATAGAGTAGAAGGGATAACATGTGAAGATGAACTAGTATTGGATTCCTATAAGGCCGAAGCAACCTGTGCTGAAGATTAGGAGAGAAGATAGATGCTTAAGGTAATTATCTGCTTCCACAGGACATTTGTATTAATTATTGACTGTTATGTCACTGATTTAAATCTTGCTAGGAAAAGAGTTGTGGGAAAGCGGGCTAGGATAGGTAGAGATACAGGTAGAGAATGACAGGAGCTTCCGTTTGCATTACAATATCCACAGTTAACACTTAAGGTGTACTGCAAGTCTATGGCCATGATAAGCCACTCTGAGAACAACCTCTTTTAGCTCAATTGTGCCCATCACAGGGGGAAATATCCTGTAGTATATCAGTCTGGTCCCACTCAAAAGAGTGACCCAGACCCAAAATACCAGGCAATTCAACCCTGATCAGGAGAAACAGCAAACCGCAGACGCGTTTCGGCCTTTATGGGCCTTGTCAGTGAGGTGCAGCTGAACTCCCTAAGGCACAGTGAGCAAGGGGTCCAGGTCTGGAGTCCCCTATTACCCTTATGGAGACTAAACCCTAAGGGTAATTTGCATAAACAAAAAGACAAAGAGATGCTCATACTTTTGCAATAATGGGCCAATATAAAAAAAAACAGTCTTTTGAAGTAAGACTTTATTGTGCAGCTTTAACTTACCTACACCATGAACGTAGTGGTCCACAATACAATACTCTTTCAGTCATCATTTCTACTACCTAGTACACCTCTCAATACTCATATAACTAACAATATAACTAATAATGCAGAAGAAGCTCATATTAGGTCAAAAGTAATTGTTTCAACTTTTGCAGGACAATAATGTGACATTTCTGCAGATTGGAAAGCCACCGGTTAATGTTATAATAGGACATTCATATAACCAGCATCCAAATGTGTAAAACAATACGAAAAACACAGAATGTAAGGAACTGTTTCCAGATCTATAAAGCTGACTGTCCCTCAGATTTTGCATTTTTGTATAACACCCCCGGACCAATGATTGCATCAGTAATCATCAACTCATTGGTGTAGTGGTCTTATACAAAAATGTTGTACGTTCTATAAATCTGGAGTTTTTTTGCAATGTATCATAATTATGTGAACCTATGAAAAGTCAAGATGCCATATTCAACTAACTTTCGAATTAATGTGTTGTCTTATGCTATTGAGTATCAATCACATTTGTTTTCTGTAGTTTCTCAATATTAAACTTACTTTGTTATGTTAATATGTAGACTTTCTTGGGAATGAGCAGAACTATATACAATAGTTTTACTGAAGAATTGTATAGCATATTGCAAAAGCTTCTTATTTCACTTCATCCAAAAGCTTAATTACATTGTGGGGAAATTTCTTTGCTATATTAGATTTTTGTATCTTGTAAAACATATTTCAATGTTTGCACTGATGCAAAACAAACTACTTTAGATGCCAGTGATTTTAATCATTTTTAATTCTGCATTATTTAGGTCATCTAGACATATGGCCAATTTTTTTTTCTTTATTGGCATTGGGTTTTGCCATGCAAGTGAACTATTCATAGGGCTAGAAACTGTCTAGTATGGTAAGAGTTACAAGCCCTATGAATAGTTCACTTGCATGGCAAGATCCAATGCCAATAAAGAAAAGAAAATTGGCCATATGTCTAGATGACCTAAATATGGATGAAAACCTGTATAGGGGCTACAGGAAGGAAGGTCCTATAATCATTTTGTGATTTTATTAATAAAATACTGTATTATTATAGAAAAGAGGCTCCTTAACTACCTACCTTTGGGGCCACTCATTTCCCTGGGATGTTTTCTTGAATATCTCATCTTAATGATATAACCTACAATACCCCAAAGTTTATGTTTAGTGGAAGACTTCTTCTCTAATATAACTGTACCTAGAGCCCCCTTAATGCTTTTGTATCAATTATGATGCTGACACTCATAGAACTTTTTGTGATCTGGTTTGAGGGTATATCTGACTACTGTGACATCCCAAAGAGACAGAGGAAACATGCCAAGGGACAGGGACGTAATGAGATAGTGAATGGGATAAAGGAGAACAGAGAAGGGGTTGTGGGAGTGGGACGAAAATTGAGTGATACGTGACGAGAGACACTAATTAGTGAAGGTGGCTGATGGGGAAATGCAACAGAGCATGGGAAGAATAGAAAGTTATAAATGAACAAAGCTAGACAGAAAAAAAATGATGAAGAAGAGGCAAAGTATGGATAAAGGATAAAATTGTCAGTGTCTTATATATGGAGAAATATTAAAAATATCTGTATTTATGGAAAAAAACAAATACAAGGAAGCATGAAACCTAAATACACCACCGATAAACCTTTTTTATATTCATTAATAAGTCATTTTATTCCACCAGACAATACACCAACTCCTAAATACAAGTTTATTTTTTTCCAGTATAGAAGAAAATAGTTGATCAATTTGTTATATTTTAGAATCCTTATCAAATCTCAGACTCTCATTTTTCAAATGTCAAGCTTCTGTCACTATTTTAACATTTTTAAAAATTGACTTTGTTAAATATATTTCCTGTTTATGTCCCTAGAACAGCACTCTGAGGTCTCACCACTCCATATTCCTGCTGAAAATCGGTTTATTTAATCTTCTCATGAATTACAATTTATCTTGCTTTCAAAAATGAAATCCCAATTGACTTTGAACAAAAGAGTAATGACAAACAAAAAATCTGCAATGTATCTAAATATTTTTTCATGACTACTTTTGTTTGTGCAAACCTCGTAGGGGCTTTGTATCTTTCATTAGGATTTTAGAATAATAGGCTAAATTCTTGCATTTAGAAGGTAATTCATTACGAAATGAAGTTACACAGATGTATGTGCGCTTGTCTTTTAAAATGATAAAGGGCAATATATTATTAGAGAGCAAAAAATAGAGACTTGAATTTAGTAACTTTCATAAGCAATTATGGTGTAGTCATATTGGTTATATATACATATATATTAGTATTTACAAATGTCGAGAAGTATTACTCTTGCTTCTATGATAAGGAAGCATTTCCATTGCCGATTGCATCTAAAAAACATCTCCAAAATCTGTCATTTTTTCACAAAAGAAACAAAATCCTGTTTCATGCACTGATCATTTCCTCCAATTCACTCCGAATTGGCCTTCCCCTTACAAGACTCTCCCCACTTCAATCATCTAAAATGCCTCTGTTAGGCTCATGTATCTTTAACGTTTTTCTTATCTGCTGCCCCACTCTGTCAATCTCTTCGTTAGCTTCCCATACACAAAAGAATTCATTTAAAAATCCTGAGGCTCACCTATAAAAACACTGTACCCCTCTACATATGCCCATAGCATACGTCTCTCTTTACCTATCATCACACCCTCACACTCATGTCTCCAAGACTTTTCTTGGTCTGCCCCCATCTTGTGGCATTCTCTACCTTGCTCTGTCCGGTCTCTCCCTCACTCTCCACTGTTTAGACCTTTGTTGAAAAAAGCTAGGTGTCCTATGCTTGGATCATGCTATCACACCCAACCAACAACAAGCCATCGGCTTCCCTTTGTTTCTATACACACAGAATCTTATTAGAGTACTGCCCTTTACTCCTTTTGTACCAGTATGTAAAGCTTTGTCATGTTGTCTTATGTATTCATTGAATCCCCTGTACTTAGAACAATAGCATATGCTGTCTCTTTAATAATAATGGATGATAATAATAATAATAATAATAATAATAATAATAACAATAACAACAATAATAATAATAATAATATTCTAAGTGAGCATTTGCAAAATCTATATAGTATTACAAATAGCTGACATTTTGTACATAAATCCTATGGGCCTCATTCAATTGCGATATGGCCATAAGCACATAGCATATTTTTTTACAGAGGTTTTTAGTTCGTGAAGACCTTGCTTTTGGATAGAAGTTCACAAACTAAAAACTTCTGTAAGAAAATATGCTCTGTGCTTATATAGATCCCTATTCAATTGGCCAAATCGCATTTGAATGAGGCCCTGTATGCTTTTTTGAACATGGGCGCATAGGTACTTTTGCAATAAAAAATAACAAAGAGCCTGTAAAACTAATTTGCTATTCAATTGGCATTTTTTTTGCAAGCTGCAAACAATTTACGGGTTATAGGCTGAAAATTACTGCGGTTGTCAAGATCGTAAATTACAACCCATCTAAGCCTTTGATCTTTCAAGCCCGTAAATGTTACAATCGCAAGTGGCTATTCAATTGCTACAATTCCTCAAGCCCGCAAATATTTTAACACCCGTAAATGTCAAATGTAGAAGAAAATCCCACGAGTACCAGATAGGACTCGTAAAGGGGGTTAAACCCCTGTTTGTAGCACTGTAAATTTAGATAAAAAAACATTGCTGCACTTTAAACGACGGGGAAAGCGATGAAAGACATTAGAACTAATTGCACAACAGTCTCAAGCTCGCAAATCTGCAATCAAAAATTATTTTTTTATGTGTCATTGGGGTGTTATATCAATCTCGGGAATCCAAAAGTTAATACATATCAGGCCACCCACATGGACTAGAACATTTCCTTCATTCATTTTTATTATTTTGTACATTACATCGCATATCGGACTCCTAAATACTAACTGATTGACATGTAACCTCCATGACTGTAATGTTGATGGTCTCATTTTCTATTGGCTGTTTCTAAATGGGTAGTTTCAGCCTTGCTTAATTGATCATGTTCAAGCTCTAAAATGCTACATACAAATGCATGGTTTACGGTTTCGGCTTTCGGCCCGTAAGTTGCGGGCTTGTTCAATTGAATCGCTCTGTAATTGTAGCAAATTTCAAGCCTGCAGACATACGGGCTTTATAACGTAATCTGCGGGCTTGCAATTGAATAAGGCCTATAGTGTCTCATTACTCTTACACTGAAAGTCTCTCTTCACTTCGCAATCCTTTTCACACCTTCTTCTGGCCTATGCTAGATAATCTAACTGCATTATTATGTTTATTATTATCATCCTTTTTTTTGTAACACGCCTGCATATCCCGTAGCGCTATACAGAGTAAATTACAAACCAAAAATAATTTTAACAAATAACAAAATAATTTGTATTCCTGTTATTGAGTTTAAACTCAAGTGCTATGACATGTGATTGGTTGAGAAGTCAGCAAGGAACTTCATCATATAACAACTGTGCCCTTCTACCCTCTGTTTGTTGTGTCGGGTGATAGATATAAATATTTTTTTTCCAGTTATAAATTGTGAGCGCAGATCTAATGTAAGAATCATAAAGCTTTGAATGTTAATGCTGTCTTTCTCTTCATTTAGCCGTTACATGCACCAGAGATTACATAGCAGTGGGAGATCTACTTAATCATGTCCCTTCTTCAGCCACTGTTAAATGAGAGAAAACCCATGCAGTCCAAGGCGAAAGCCAGTCCAGGCTACAAGGATATTCTAATGCGGCAAGGTTCTAACAGAAATTATAATCTAATCAGAACATCAATAATGGGATTCAAGACAAGATTGCACATTGATGCAACTCAGGGAAGTTTGTATATAAAAAGTATTTATTAACTCTTGCTACTATACAGCTAGAAGAGGTCAGCTAGAACCTTATCAAGTTCCTCCTTTGCTCATGTAAGCGCAAATGAAAAGGTATATCCAAGTTTCATGGATTAATACATTTCAGCAATCCTTAGGAAAAAGCAGCTTATGTGTATGCAGCACATCTCATATATATATATTTTTTTATTAATATCTAAAAATCCCTCTAATGATTATGATAACACCTCCAGGGGCTGTCTACACAGGCTTCTGCCCCCCCCCTCCAATCAGAATGCAGCACCAGGGGAACAATATTAACCCACTATTTACTTGCTGTTGTTTGCTCAGCCAATCTCCTTGCAGCCTACTGTCTGTATTTCAGCAGCAATACATAGCACATATCAGTGATACACTACATATCCCAGGCTGCTTTACAGCACAAACAGTAACGCAGAGTTTAAATCAAATGTTTCGGCTATACTGATTGGCCCAAACAAATCATTTTAAATTTGATGCTAATTTATCCTGGGTTTGATGGGTGTTAACCCTAATTGCAACTGTCAGAAATTACAAGACATTTTGCTGACTTCAATGTAAGTATTTAAATGTTTGTTGTCGGTTTTTTTTTTCATGCAAAAAATGTTTGCATACACTACTAATTATCCTCTATCAGATTCCATTCATAATCCAGCAAACTTAGATATGCCTTTAACTTTTCCACCTTCAGTAGCCCCAAGGACAAATGAAAGATATATTAGTACCACCTTCCATAAGTGTAGGAACCACCTTCCATGGGTGTAGGAACTGTATGTATGTATATATAAGTTATATTGTGTATACAATGAGCTGTGTCTCCCCCCCGAATTATTCTGGCTCCTACATCCCTGCCACCTTCTCCTCTCTCTCTCTGCTGATACGTCACTATGTATGGCCATCCATACATAACAAGTTAATCAAAATGTTTAAGCCTGTAAATAAATGAGTCTAACTTTTCTCATGAAATAATCCTGAAAACCCAACATCATACTAGCTTTGAGGTCTACAATTGGGAAACTGTGATATAGAATGTGTAAGTTATTCCAAATATGCAACCTTATACACAGCCTTCCTTAAAATAATGATTATTTTCTCACCTTTTTCACATTAATTCCACAGGAGTCTGTGCTAAAAGTTCACAGAGAGGTTGCATTTTTAATATAATACAAATGTTTTAAACTAGCTAAGACAAGCAAAAAAGAGACTATTCTTACAAATAACAGTAAAGCATTATTAAGACTTATGTTATCTGAGCAATGCAGAATTCAATATTCTCTTTTTATGTTTCATTTGTTCATTATGGCATATACTGAAATGTGCTAATGGTAATGACTTTTCTAGGCATTGAGTGTAATGAAATGGGAAACTTGTTCATTCAATAAGGCAAGATTGACAAGCATGATGTCTGGAAGAGAAGCAAAAGTCTAAAAGGCAATGAGAGATTGTTTGCCTTATTATATTGTTGTGCATTTTCCTCGATGCGATGCAGAGAAAAGTTCTATTCATTATTTGCAATGTGATCGTTAAAACAGTGGTTCAACAGATATGAGTCATGACCTCAATGAATTAATTCGAAAGCTATTAATTCAAAATCCACTTTGAAATATAATTCTTTTAGATTTATGATAAAGAGTTTTTAAAATATTTAAATAGATGCAAAGTTAATGCATTATAAATAAGAAAATTCTAATTCTTGTTTTAATAGGCTTTGGGCTTGATCCCATGTGTAAACCAGTACAGTATGTTGCTTTAAAAGGATGGTTGGAGTCTGTTACAGGAAACAGTATCTGCATATCATTAACAGTGCATCGCAGGTGATTATCCTGCTTTTATTTCATGCATTTTTAAACAGACCAGGCAACACAAAACTTAACATCTGTTAGTTTTAAAATGGCTATTTCTATAAATAAAACTTTCCTCTGTAGTTTGTTTCAAATAGTAAATGTAAATGACCTAGATTAAGCTGTGCTGGTGGGAACCAATCCAATTCTGTGAAATGCGTTGGAAGTGGAAAATCTGTATATAATGATTTAACTGTTTAAGATAAGTCTACATTTTTCTAAAAACATATAGGACCAAAGAAAATATTTTTAAGAGTAAGTGAAGATTTAGTGGGTTGTAAAAGTATTGCTGAAGATCCTCAGTCTGTCAAGATTGCCCAATTTGTATATTACTTTCTATATTTATAACCAGTATGGAATATGTGCTGTCTCTTTCCTATACCAGCTCTCTGCCCATTACAGGGCATCATGGGAAAAATAAATCACAGGTTATGACTTGTGATTGGCCGAGAAGTCAGCATTGTATACTCGCTGTAAAAGAGGAGTAAGGGGGTGGAGTAACATGTACCATAACCACTAATTCCCTGTGTGGCAGTTCCAAAAACAGTTTGAAAAAGTTTTTGCTTAGATATTAAATGATTCCTCTACTGGTTTACAACCTGCTAATAAATAAAGCCCCTTCCGGATCGCTACCTTGTCTTGGTGAAGGGGCTTGTGTTTCTCAGTTAACCTGTGAGCTATACCATGTAGGGTCACCCAAGATGGGCAGGTCAAAGCAGATACGCTAAAAAAGAATCACAATCCCCTGGAGAAGGAGATGGCAACCCACTCCCGTATCTGCCAAGATAACCTTATGGATCAGTCCAACCAGAGACATAACGATTCTACTAGGGTCACGGAGAGTCAAACATGACTGAACTAAACAACAACAATATATAAATATATTTCCTCTACCATGTATTTTATTGATTCACTTGCTAAATTAAAAAAATAGATATTATATTGATTGTTTAAAGATTGTATGCTTTGATTAACCCTATATGATATACCAAAATCACCTCGCTCGCCTCTTTCAGAAGTTTCCAAGATTGAGATTATTGTACTTGCTTAGCCCAACTTTGTCTGCGTTTTTTTTTTTACAACTATTGCAGCATTTCTGCCTGATGTCTGTACAAACATTAATTTACACCACACTTAATTTGTTTTTATTGACTTGGGAGGTCACTATTCTACCAATCCATCTGCTACGGCCTTCCACTCTCCTAAATAATTGCCTTAATAAACCTAATAATTAGACAAAGCGCATTTAAAAGAAAAAATGCTCCTGAAAGTACAAATTTAAATCTTTGTTGATGCTTTTAAAATATCAGACATGCATAACTCTAATTAAATATTTCTATTTGTTATGTGTCTATCTTATATACAAAAGACATTGGCCCCCATTCAATTGTCCAAATCGCAATTACAAGAGCCCGTAATGGAGCCCGTAAGCGTTACTGATATTCAATTGGCTACATTTAGCTACTTGCATTCCAATTGCGAGTTACAAGCTCAAAAGCCCTGCTGTTGTCAAAAACGTAACTCCGTCCTATCTCCTGCTTTGATGTTTCAAGCCCGTAAATGTTATCAGTGCTAAAGAAGCAAAATCGATATTCAATTACAACAATTCAACAAGCCCGCAATTGCTTTCAAACCCGTAAATGGTAAATGTATCAAAAAATTCTATGAGTACTAGATAGGACCCGCAAGTGGGTTAAACATCTGTACGTAACACTGCAAAAGCAAATAAACACACACTCCTGTACTTTAAAATACTGGAAAAGCAATCAAAGGCATTAGAATTAATTGTTTCAAGCTCATAAATCTGCAATAATTATTATTATTTTATTTTTTTACATAAAATTTTCATGTTATATTGATCCTGGCAATCAATGGGTAATATATATCATGGAACCCACATGGACTAGAACAGTTGATTTATTGATTTATATAGAATTCAACATTTCTGTATTGCGAGCCCGATCGCATATTGTACTTCTAAACACTAATGATTTGTCATTTAAACGCCATGTTTTATTGACGACTTGATGATTCTCTCATTTACTATTGGCTCTGTCTAAACAGAAACTTATGGGTTTGCTTAATTGATCATGTTCAGGCCCTGAAATGGTATGTACGGGTCCATGGTTTGCGTATTGGGGCTGTGAGTATGTCATTCCGGGCTTGAGTCAATTGAATACATCTATAAATGTCAAAAAATTGGAACCCACAGATAAAACTTCAGTTTGAAGGTAATTACGGGCTTGCAATTGAATGTGGGCCATTGTCTGTAACACAGTACTGTGCGCAGGCGAAAGACACTGGAATCACACTAGCATGACATGAGCATTAGACAATCAGATCAACTGGAGGAGGACAATCACAGATATACGAACATAGATGCAGACATGTCCGCCAAGTTCCGGTTTGAGAGGCGACGTTCAGTGTGGAGACCCTTTATGGGGGGGAGTTATTGCACTGGGGTGATTGGCTCCCCCCACCACAGCAAGCGGAGGTCAGAGCAGTTGCTGAGGCAGGACCGGGAGTCTGAGAAGGGACAGGGTGATTGAGGAGCGACAGGGAGACCGAGGAAGAACAGGGGACTGAGGAGTGATAGGTGGACTGAGGAGGAACAGGGGGACTGAGGAGGGACAGGTAGATGGAGGAGGGACAGTGGGATTGAGGAGGAACAGGTAGACTGAGGAGGGACAGGAGGACTGAGGAGGCACAGAGTGATTGAGGGGGACAGATAGACTAAGGAGGGACAGGGAACTAAGGAAGAACAGAAGGACTGAAGAGGGACAGGGGGGCTGAGGAGGGACAGGTAGAGGAAGGAGGGACAGGGGGACTGAGGAGGAAGCGATAGACTGAGGAGGGACTGAAGAGGGATGGGGGACTGAGGAGGAACAGTGGCTCTGAGGAGCGGCACAGGTAGACTGACCGTCATTTACTCTAGTTATATTTAAGAATTAGTTATAAGGTTGTTTAATCTTCCTTACACAAGTTAAGTATCCTTTGATATGCCATTATTCACAACAACAAAATTCTAAATTGGACTTAAAAGAGAAAAATGAGTGTTCATATTTTTGGTTTACTCAAAATAAATCAGAGAATTCTATTGACAACATGTCTAATATCACTGCCTGCTATGTGACAGTACTTTGGAATAATCCTTGTTATAACTGTCTCCTGATTGATGTGAATACATAATACAAAAGCTCAAGAAAAATAAATTAGATAAGTAATTTTAAAGACGAGAGAGTTTACCTTCAAGGCAACAAAGAAGGAAAGTGACTTCCCCAGAAAACAAACATGTATCCAGAATAAGCTAAGTGAATTAGGGTTAAAACCACAGCTACAGCGCATTTTATGGTAGACTGAGGGAGATTGTAAACAAAGAATTGCAGTAATCTAATCTTGTGCAAACAAAAGCTTGAATCATAATACTGCCAGTTCAAAATCTCACTGAAGGCAAGTAAAGAATAGAACAAGAAAGAAAAGAAAATGAAAAATTAGACAATTAGGTTTTTGTGTTTTACAGATCGCCTTTTATATCCATTTTCAGTTTTGTAACGTGAAGTATTAAAAGTTCAATTAAAATTCAATTGAGATTAAATTATAAGGGTGTATTTGAATGACAATCTAAATATGGCGGTAATATGGTGGTATGGCATTGAAATAAATGTTAATTAAATACCCAGAGATAATAGAGTTTTTTTTTTCAAATATTTCATGGGAGCCTAAAATTAAAGTGCTAATGTTGGCATTCATGCCTTGATGTTAAGGATATAAGCCAAGGGTTATTGTGAATACTTATTTGTGTTGTGTAATGTGTCTATCGTAACCACTTGAGTGTCGCTCATAGCTCAAAAGCATAAGGAACATAAAAATGCTGCGTTCAGTATGGAGAAGTAGAGCTTATTGCTTTGGGGCTGTGGTTTCTTAATGTGCTCTTTGAGTATTTTGGAGTGCTCTTACTTACCCATCATTCAAGTTCAGAGGTCAGTTAGAGGCTTCTTATCTACTACTTTATTTAGAACATACTTAACCTCTAATCCTCTACGTATAAGAAACGTCTACTTATACTTAATGAAATTTCCATAACAAAAATGGATTATTTCATCATGTGAACTCAGTTCTCCCATAGTTGTGAGATCGTATAAATTGGTGTAGTCCAACAAGCATCTGATAGGGTAGGAGTACCCCTCCGAAGAGTATTATTATTATTATTGTTTATTTGTAAAGCACCAACATATTCTGTAGCGCTATACATGCATTGTGATCAAGGAAAAAAAATATTAACACATTACAAAAAATGAAGGGCTTTGTTTTTGAGCTTAATATCCAGTGTCCATAGTGCTCCCCAAAGTACATTGCAAGATTGAAAACTCACATACTCACAATCTAAACGTTTTGGGTGTGGTACAGGAGGGTGAAAAATGCAGTGTGCATGTTAAGGAGGGAGGTTATAGGCTTCTTTAAACAGGTGTGTTTTTAGTGAGGTTTTGAAAGATTGGAAGCAGGAGGATAGATTGGTGAAGCGAGGCAAGGAGTTCCAGAGAATTTGGGCAGCACAAGAAAATTTCTGAAGGAGGGAGTGAGAGTAGGTGATGAGAGAGGAGGAAAGAAGAAGGTCATAAGCACAGTGAAGAGGGTGGTGGGGGAATATTTGGAGATGAGAGCAGAGATATAAGGAGGTGCAGTGTTCTTGACGGCTTTGTAAGTTAGGGTCATGATTTTAAATATTATTCTGGAGGATACAGGAAGCCAGTGGGGTGACTGATAGAGAGGTGCTGCAGACACGGAGCGTTTAGTACAGTAGGTGAGTCTAGCGGATGCATTCATTATGGATTGAAGCGGGATAGATGGGTGATGGGTAGGCCAGCCAGAAGTGAGTTGCAGTAGTCAAGACGAAATATGATGAGTAACAGCTACATCTAAGAATATCAGCTCTGTTGTTGTTGTTTAGTCATTTAGTCCAGTCCTACGGAGTGTTACATGCCAGGCATATTTTATGTCTGGTTGTGCCTATCTATAAGGTTTTCTTAGCAAAGATAATGGAGTGGGTTGCCAGTTTCTTCTCTAGTGGACCAAAATTTGTCTGACCTGGTCTGCTATGACCTACCCATCTTGGATGACCCTAGATGGTTTAGCTCACAGCTTCACTGAAGTACACCAGCCCCTATACCATGACAAGGTAGCAATCCATGAAGGGGAAGAGTACCAGCTAGGGCATTATGTTTCCGAAAAGTTAACATAACTGATCAGTATGCAACATGTTTTCTGCTAAGGTTATATTTTTATACATGCCACACATATATTGTGTATGTAGGGTGTTGTAAATATTGTGCACATTTATCATAATTACCTGATTAGTTATATATGAAAGTATCTAAATATATGTTCTCAGGAGAGAATACAGATAAAAGAAGGCAACAGGTTAGAAACTGAAGTGCCACATAATTCGGAATTAATTACAGATATCCCTACCATGTGTCTAATGTCCTTGGTCTCTGGCCAATTAATACACATTTTATTGTGTATATCGCTTTATTCAGTCCAAAGGACCATTCCCTTTTTGTATTCATTGTTTTGGTTAAGAATGCTTTTCACTGAGTCCTATGTAGTGAGATGTGGCTATTGCGATGCTCGAGCAATAGGTAATTACATTGCTAGCACTGCATGTTAGATGAAGCATCTAATGGGCAGAGGGACGCATATGGAGCACTGAATATGTCAAAGTTCGAGTGATGTGAAGTCCCAGACAAGAGTCTAAATTATCAAAACAAATGTTCCAAGTGTATTTGATAGTATACATACTAAATATTTTGTTATTACACAAATTACCTATGTATTTGAGGAAATCTCATGCATGATTGAGGGAACCTACCAATTGTTTTGTTCTGTGTGTATCCAAAAAAGCAAATCATGGTTAGAGTGCGTGGAACAATTAGACACCTTAAGTATATTGTATAAAGTAGACAAAATAATATGCATTATTATTCTCTTGCAAACGCTATGTAATTTGTGATATGATATGATATTATTTCAGTGTCACGGTAGAGACTCCTTCCACTTTTGTTTTTTGTCAGAAAAAACGTCATACATTTGCAAATAAAGGTTTTAATTACTTGATAAACATCATAGTAGAAGGTTCAGTGTAAGCTCATGTGTATGGCAGTTTCTTGCAATATATTGATAAATCAGCAAATAATAGTCCTATTTAGGCAAACTAAATTCCTGGTCCACTTTTCCATCGCTACCTTGGTGGTGAAGGGTCATGTGTACCGCAATGAAGCTGTGAGCTATAACATATAGGGACAATCAAGATGGGTAGGTCATACCAGAGAGGTCAGACAAATTGTGGTTCACTGGAGAAGGAACAGGCAACCCGCTCCATTATCTTTGCCAAGATAATCTTATGGATAAGCACAACCAAATATATAATAATAAGATGTGTCTGGCGTGCTAACAACAACAAATTCATGGTGCAATTAGGAAATTGCCAACAAAAAGCTTGGGATAATAGTTTTATCTTAACCAGAGTTCTTCTTCTTCTTATTATTACTATAATTAATAATAATAATAATAATAATAATAATAATAATAATAATAATAATAATTAACCCATTTCCTTTTTGTTACAAATAATCATTTAGGAAACTTTGAAGTATCCCATTGTAACCAGCTGCATAACCCTGCACCATACAGAACCCACAATAATGCTAATGTCACAAGCGTTGATGTCCCAACATGTTTAAGTGCATTGACATATATATATATATTATATATATATATATAGATAAATAGATAGATAGATAGATAGATAGATAGATAGATAGATAGATAGATAGATAGATATTATTATTATCATTTATTTGTAACTCGCCAACATATGCTGTAGCGCTGTACAAGGGGTGAGAACAGGGAAAAATACAATATTAACAACTGAAGAAAATAGAGGGTACTGTTTTGAGCTTAGTGTCTTTCGTAGGTTGCTTTGGGAAAAAGCACTTTCTACAGACTCAAAACTCGCTACTTCCAATATATATATATATATATATATATATATATATATATATATATATATTTGTGTATATTTATATAAACTTCTGTGCGATCTGTAAACAATCCCTGCATCTATTTTCTTAGTCTAATTGTGTGCTGAGTCAGCAACTTATCTTACAAGGAGGAAAAATACATTTATGCAGTTTGTTTTTATTATTATTATTTTGCTAGCTCTGTCAGTTCTCCTTACATGTTGGCTTCTTAGCCAGTTACAGGTAACATTTCAGGGTGTTTATCTTTTTATTAAGAATGTTTACACTTATTACCTTTTATTTTATCTGCTGCATAAGAAAAGTTATTTTTTAATAAATCCTTTTGTACTCTGATGGGCTTCCCTGCAATGAGTCATTTATTGTCCTGGATGAGTCTTATACAATTTGTATTCTGGAAATGCTTCAAAAGGGTTATTTATCTTTACTTTTCTAGTACATTGACCTCCAAGGAACAAGTGTGACTGCTCTAGACTACAGTCATTTATAAGTGTACACTTTTGCTGAACATGAAACTATAAGAAACTAATGCTATGCTGGCTCTAATGGTATGCTGTATAACACAAATAGCACAGAATATAATCATAACATATATTGTTTAATAGCTTTGTCTTCACCGTACATTATAGACAAATATATGATAAGAGTGTGTTTCACCTAATATAAAATACTCTGTATTTGAATTTTAGAATATGGCATGTTTACGCTCAGCACTCCTTGTCCAAACTTTCCAACATTTCAATCATACAAAGTTGCTGTAGCCATGGCCAGATAACCCATTAGGCCAAGTAGGCAGCTGCCTAAGGGCGCTTTCCTGTGAAGGGTGCCACTTTAAAAAAAAATGGTTCCTGGCTTAAAAAAATGAAATGTTGCAGTTCATAGACTGGCTACTAGGGGTAATAACATAGAACAAGTAGGAGCTTACAGGAAAAGGAACTTAAATGCAATAGAAAATTCAAAAATGGGTCAGTGCATACCTTGCTTACTCACTCGCAGGGGCTCCTCCACGTCACTTCCTAGGGGCTCCAAAAAAGGTAGATCCAGCCCTGGCTGTAATATCACAAAGTGAGGGTAAACTTTGTAATTAACAGACAATTTTTGTTTGTTATTGTGGTAGATTGCCTTATAATAATATTCAATGAGTTTATTTGAGATAAGGAGGGGCGCATAATATGAGCTGTCACTCACGTACATGTCTCATTGGCAAGACAGTCCCTACACAAAAAAATCTTCTTCTGTAAAGGAGGAATGCGGCTCAAGAAAAAAATCACTTGTTTGTCAAGTACCTACCAAACTAACAATATTAGCAGCTATGTAAGCCATGGACTTAAAACATTTTGGGGAAAATCTGCATTTTTCAAGACTCTTTTTGTGTTTGTTTATCACATCCTGAGAGCTGAATAATTGGAGTTTATGTTTGTAGTTATCAGTGAAAGGAGGGGTGAAAGAGGAGTGAACAGTCTGATTTGATTACAGGATAAGCTTGAAATTGACATCACACCCCTTCTCCCTCACAATATTATAATTATAATTTTTTTACTCTTTATTTATTTACAAAGTAGAATAAAGTGCAGTGGACACAATAAACATATATATATATATATATATATATATATATATATATATATATATATATATATATATATATATATTTCTCTAATATATATTCAAGCTTCCTTTCTTCTCAACACATCCTTCCATATTTAGTAACTCATTGTTCATGCTACGGTGGTCTTTTACATTTTTTGAAAAGAGACAATACTGTTTGATATTTAAAGAGATATTTACATAACTATGTCCCCCCTGCTCTATGCACATACCCCTGGCTTCTAACTATCTCCAGACTTTAAAGAAAACCAAGGAAGAGAGAAAAGAAAAATGTGATGAATAGTAGAGGAGTTGGCTCTTATATGAGGTGTCATTTGAGTTTAAGCACTGTATACATTTCTATCCTTATTTTGAAGGGATATTCCCTCTGCTGAGAATCCATTTATCCCTCCATTACCCAAAATTGTGCATCTTTTGACATGTTACTCCACAGTTAGAAGATCCCTGAAGTGTCCTATTTACAGAATGCGTTTATGAAACACTAAGAAAATGGTTTTACAGAGTTTAAAATAAATAAATATAGCTTTTAATTTTTAATTATTGCATTTACGTTTGTTTTAATTTCATCTGACGTTTTGCCTTTCTTCCTAACAGAATTAGAAACCTGGGAGGAACCGTATATTCAGATCACTATTCAGTTATGCTGAAAGACTATACCTGACAATAGAACTAAATACAAAAATGAAGACCCAGAAAGATAACACTCCCCGTCAAGCCACAGGAGGAGAGAGTCAACTAAATTTAAGAATTTATTTAAAATATTTTGTATGCAAATGATTTAAAAACGAATAACTTTGGCTAATCTTACTAGTTTGTTACATACATCACAGATATGTGACCTTTTTCTCAAACTACAGTAGACCCAAAGGAATCATCTGATAGAGGAGAATCAGTAGTGTATGAAAACATTAAGAAACAAAAAACAAAATAAACATTAACAAACTCAACCTGACGTTTGCTAAATCTCAGTTTGCAAGCAGTTGCTTTTGTGAGTTAACACCCCTGGATATCTTTGCTAAAATTTGCATAAAATTCATAATTAATTTTGGCCAATCACAGGCGGCTAATACATTTGAATGCTTTGTAATAATTAGTGATGGCAGCTTGTGCAGGAAGGAACCATGGGATGTGTAGTCCTCTGCAAAAGGAAGCAGGAGGAGCAATACACTGATCTGTAGATCTCTGTATTGAACTGCTGCTGTCTTGAAGGTTAGTTAAGATTTAAAATCAATATTTGCATGCAATGTTTCTATTGGTAGGTACACTGTGACTATGTAAGCAGCTCTGGGGGTGTGGAGAATTGTATAAGAAAATAAAATGTGTGCTAAACTTATCACAACTATGTCTGATGACTCTAACTGTGGTCACATGTATAATATATAACTTGAACACATTACTCCAGTAAACATAACGCATTCTTTGTAAAATAACCATGAATAGACTCCAATAAGTTATTGAATTCCACTCTAAGCACCCAAAGAGCTCCTGCCCTCTGAATAAAACCTGTTTTTATGTTTGTAAAATTGCAGATGCAGTAAAACTACAAACCATTAAAGAAATTACTACAAAAGCCCATCATTCTGTGAGACGGTGACTGAGTTTTGCTGTAGAATCGCACACAAAGGAAACGTTTAAATTACTCCAGTTTAAAGTCAAATAATTGACTGATGAGCAGTCTTATTTTGTGCCGGTGCAAAATACCAGTCTATAGTACAATTTCTTGTCTCTAATGCCTAATTTTTGCCCCATTATAAAATGTCGACATTGGCTATACTCATTATGATTATAATGAGCTCACATAAATGTTGTCACCTTGGGAACCTCTTCAGTAAAAATCCCAATAAATCATGTTCAGTATAGTTAAAACTTGTGGTACAATTTTCTTTACCGGGAAATACAATTAAAATTGCCTAATGCTGGCATTATGCCCAACTACACCCAGAAACATGGCTTGAAACACTTCAGTCAACCTTGAAATGGAGAAAGAGATCAAACAGAGTTTAAGTCACAAATCTCAGCATTAGGAATCATTTAAATCCTTGTGTAATAATGGCTCATCCATGATTAGCTAACCACGTAGAATCTGACAGCAGTTATGAACCACTTATGAACCACAGTACCAGTTTGTTTTAATACATAAGATGTCGTCTAATGTTATTTTTAGGATATAGCCATGTGTGTTTTTCAGGCATTTCTGAATACCCTACCTGTTCTAATATTGAGTTGGATAGCAGATACTAAAGACAGGAGAATAATATCTATCTAGTGCAAATGTTTTCAATGAGCTCGGGATACTGCAAATACTCATTCTATGAACGTGTAATAGTACAACTTCAACATTTACTCATTTTTTTTGAAAATAAGCTTTACTGTAGAATCTGGATCATCTATTTTATGAAGATGCTAGTTCTTGTTAGCTATAGGTTTCATGAAATGAAATATATAATTAAAATATTTTGTATCAATACATTAAAGAGCCATTTACCTCACTATAAGTGCTCTTCATGGTGTGAAAGAGCACAAGATTCTATGTTAAAATGATATATTGCTTTTTTTTAAATTGCACTAATAACAGCCAAAAATCTCAAGTCTTAGATCTGTTTACAAACACACTGCTGACTGTTCCGACACTGGCTGGTGTAGACTTCATGAGCACAAGATTTATGGTTTTTCTCTGCATTCAGGAATGTAGCAGGGATCATTTAACCCACAATTTAACAACATATTGTTTATAGTCATTTCTCTGCACAGATGAATTTGGGAAGGGTTAACACTCTTTAAGTTGCTGCTCTCTGCACACAGCTGGGGGAATGTCAGAGTTTCATGTAGACAGAACTTCATTTATGATTGTTTATGTGAAATAGGCACGTATTTCAAAAATTCAGAAAGTATTTATTTCAACATATTTACTATACTTTACTTTACTCAGTGTGTTCCAAGTTGTGCTGAATTAACCGGCCCTTTAACATAACATAATGATGATGGTTTTGGGGTCAAACATGACAACAGCAGCATTGTGGGACTGTTAATCTTCATATTACTTCTTCTGAGGAATTATGATATTCATGATACCCTCTTATGTCCCACATAGACCTTTTATTTCTCATAATTGTTTTCTCTGCTTTTTTTACATGCTCCACTTGTGTAAAGGTTAAATTTGTAGCATTCAATCAGTTGTGCTTTGGATTTGAAAAAGCGAATTACACCACTCAATGCTTGTCATACTGAATTAAACATTTGTCCAATAACACCTCTTTCAGCTAGCCTTTACCCCTTCTTCTCCCTTTCTTTTCCCCCTCTCCACTACATCTACTCTTTTTTTGGACGTTATACTTTCTTTAAAAAAAGGAAAAGATTTATGGAAGTATTGTATAATACCATTTATATGTAAACTCAACATGACTCATGACTATGACAATGTATAACCGTCTATGCAGCGCAGCTGAATCACTCTTCCATAACAATAAGGAGACATTTAAATAGTGTATTTTCCAATATTCTTATATTTCAACTGTATTTTATTAAAAGACCTTACATACTTTACTAGCATGCACATTTTAAACATTACAAAATGGGGTTTGCACAAAAAACACTCACTGTAAAGTCTAAAAAAATTAAGTTTTATCCCTCAACAACGTGCATTTGCAACAATGGCTAGACTTCCTTTCAATCTATACCTCTTAAGTGTCACTGTTTCAGGGGATATCACCCTGTCCCTCTTAACCTCCCTAAACACCTAGGGGCCCAATTCAATTGAAAGCCTGCAACTCGATCGTTGCAGGCCGTATGTCTGCGAGTGTGCTGCGTGCTCCCGTTCGTCTCTGATTACGATGCAATTCAATCGCTCAAGCCCGCAAGTTACTGGCACAAAGCCGACTCCGTAATCCACGCACTGGTTGGTAGCAGTTCAGGGCAGGAACATGATCAATTATGCAAGGCCGTAACCTCCCATTTTGAATCAGCCAATAGAAAATTAGACTGTCGTTATTATGGCAGTAAAACATGGAGGTTACATGTCAATCAATTAGGTTCGGGAGTCTGATATGCGATCAGACTCGCAAGTCCTCAAAATAAAGAATTATGAAAATGAATGCCAATACTGTACTAGTCAATATGGGTGGCCTGATATGTATTAACTCATTGATACCCAAGATCGATTTAACCCTGAAATGAAACATAAAAATAAATCTTATATACTGCCGATTTGCGAGCTTGAGGCTGTTGTGTAAATTCTACAGCATATCTATTGAACAATGTGAGCATATTAGGAGTGTGAGCCTCTAAACCTACCGGGATGGCACCAACACTACCTAATGGTGCATCAAGTTTCTAAAAAATAAGTGTCCCTCGTTGGCTATTGGAAATGTTGATAGATTTGCTAATGGCACTGCACCAACTGGGCAATGGAACTCTATGGAGAAATAACTTACTCCTCTAGACTGATTTGCTGCAACAAACACTCTCAAATGAGATTTTCTCAGAAAATAGTGTTGCCAAGCTGCATTTCCAGGATGCTTTTAAGCATTTAGCTGCACCTCACTGACGAGGCCCATAAAGGCCGAAAAGCATCTGGGGTTTAGTGTTTCTCCTGTTCAGGGGAGAATTGCCTGGTATTTTGGGGCTGGGTCACTCTTTTGAGTCAAATCAGACTGATATACTACAGGATATTTCTCCCTGAGAAGGGCACACGTGAGCTAAAAGAGGTTGCTCTCAGAGTGGGTTATCATGTCCATAGAACTAACCTTCTTAAGGTTAGTTCGTTCTCTGATGAGCACCTCTGACTTAATTATTTTGTTTATGTAAATTACCTTTTCGAGTTTAGTCTCCCTAAGGGTGATAGGGGACTCCAGACATTGACCCCTTGCTCATTGTGCCTTAGGGAGTTCAGCTGCACCTCACTGACGAAGCCCATAAAGGCCGAAACGCGTCTGGGGTTTGCTGATTCTCCTGTTCAGGGTAGAATTGCCTGGTATTTCGGGGCTGGGGTTGCTCTCAGAGGGAGTTATCATGTCCATAGAGCTAACCTATTAAGGTTAGTTCCTTCTCTGATGAGCACATCTGACTTTTTTTTCAAGCAGGAGAATATTCACTAATGTTAAAAGCCAACTATTTTAAAAACATTTTAAATAAATTCGAGAAATATAAGTAAATTCCTCCTTTCTTTATAATCATGAGCACTAGTGAAACAATATGAAAGTGCACAAGCTCTTACACAAGGTCGTTTGACACACAGAAGTATATTCATAATTTATCTCACATATGATAAGAGTTTCTTATGTTATTCCACAGAGCTTAATCATCAATGTCATAAAATATGACACCTATTGGTAAATAATCTCAGCAGAGCCTATCTTGGTTTATGTGAGATAATGATGTATCTTTGAAGTCTATATCACCATGTCAAAGGCCTGCATATAATAGCATATGCTTAAAAGAACGATACCTTTTTAATATTCATATGTCAATTATTTTATACATCCCGAGCTACAGTAGTACATTGAGAAGATGAAAACAGTGGAGAAATTTTTCTCTGTAATACAATTATGGCTTAATTTTTTATAAAACAGAAAACAATATACATGTATTATAACAAAGCCGCTCAGGTCAGCATGAATTAGGTTAAAAAGGCTGTGCGGAGTTGTACATTCAAACAATGGCATCCCAGTGACATATTAATATTTGATGGCACAGCCTTTGTGTTTTCTTCGTTTTATGCTCAGAAGGTCAGCCGTCACAGCCTTTAGTTGAAGGTCAAACTGCCCCGAAAAGACTTCCTTCTCATCTTGTCAGTCACTGTCAGTCACTTTAAAGAACAAGACAGAATTTCTAAACTAAAGCTATGGGCACACTGCACATGAATAACAAGAATTTGTTCTTAAATTGGACAGAACAAAACCGCAGTACAACAAAAAAAAAAATAGGGTATTGAGCGTCTCTAAAATATGTATTTGTCATATAAAAAACTGGACTATTTACTTCATTAAATTGAAATGATTTGCACATGAATCTCTTATTGGATGCATAATTTATGAATCAACCATATTTCCAGAATTTTGAAGAGGAACGATTTTAGGTAATGGATATTTACATGTAACATATTTAATCAGATTTTAATTAGAAAATTAGGTCATTAAAAAGAAAATTCGGAGATAATCAAGAACAGCTACATAACATATCTTGGCAACAAAAACTATTTCCAACATTATTTGACACACATAAAACAATTCTGGAATCTTAACAATGGAAAATATATCTACATTAAAGTGTAGTCTGCATATACCGCAAAGGGTGTTTAAATCAAAGCTTTTTTGTATGGTGTTGTTTTTAGAAATCTTCCCTGCTTTACATAAAGTGAGTTCTCTGCTGTGTTTTGACCTCATTTTAAACAACAACAATGGGAGCCAAGTTGATAATTTTCATACCTATATTAAGAAATGTACCATTCTGCTCAGGGAGCTATTTTCTAATTAAGAAGATATTCCACATCATTTGTAAAAAAATACAGTCTATAAGTTTTACTGCTAGAACTAGAGAGTTTTATATTTTGCAGTACATGCAAGCCTATACTTCTATGACTGATTATCAGCTTCATTACATTGGGGCTACGTTGTAGCCTGTAACGCTTGATTTACGTGTTACGGGTATAGCCCTGTAACGTTGCTCACAGCGGACTTGAGTGTTAATACGAAAGGCGGGCGAGAATAGGCTATGTGGTGAGTAACGTTGAACTTTGCTCACCTAAATCCTTTGATCTGTCATGAATGCAACTGCTATATTCAGCTATTAAATTGCAACGTGGTCACTCGCAAGCAAGCGCGTAACACGCAAATGGAGCCCAACGTGTGCTCGAGAGCTCCCGCAAGGGGGGTAAAGTCCAATATGTAGCACTTGTAATGCAAATAACAACACTCTACTTTACATTTATCATAAGGAAAAGTGATGCTAGGTCTTAGAATTAATAGCACAACATTCTCAAGCCCGCAAATAGGCCCCGAAAAATACTTTAATTCATGATTATATATTGTGTTATATCGATCCCTGCAATCAATGTGTTCCGACATATACTGTAACTCCCATGTGATAGAATATCATATTTTCAGCTTTATCAATATTGCATTATATCTGGCCTGTGGGTCCGATCGCAAACTGTTGTTGAAGCATGTAGGACTTCGAAATCTACCCTCCTCTTTTTTAGTGACATAACGCTAATGATCTCTGAACCCGTAACTACGTGATTGCTTAATTGTTTGCGTTCGAGCACGCAACCCTGACAGCCTAGAACTAGTTTAGTGTCTCTCCCTCATAGCCCTTTTTCATTTAATAGCTACGTAAAGCGGCCAAATTTCAAGCACACAGCCCTTACGTGCTACATTACACACATTGAGTCATTCTATACACATTCAGATTTATTTTATTTAAAAAAAATGATTTCCACACCCCCAAAGGTGCCTTCATAGGCTTCTGGTACTAGCCAACTATGCATTCAACTATGGTTTTTAATCCTATACTAACTATACTGACCCAAAATGCAGAAGCCTACAGCAGCAATGTCTGAGCTCCTCCTAGCATCCTTGTGATGAGGACTACACATCCTATGATGCTTTGCGAAAACTGATTTCCCAGAGACTGCAACAATGTTATAGTTGCCTGTGATTGGCCAAAACGAGCTATGAATGTTATGCTAATTTAGCTAGGAGTTTTCAGGGGCGTTCCTTGTCAAAATGAACTGCAAGAAAGGCTGAAGAAATTTGCAAACATCAGGGTAAGTTTATTAATGTTTATTTATGGATTTTTTTCATGCAAAAAAAATGTGTTCATACACTACTGATTTTCCTCTATCAGATGCACTCATAATCCATGAAACGTATATACATTTAAATAAAATACAAATGCACATTAACTCTGCTGCTCCATAAATACATTGTTCTCACGATAAATATATACCAATATATAATATATAAAAATAACATAAGTGTTACAAGGATAACCCCTTTCACACAAATACAATTGGAACTAGATACTCTATTTATTTGATTTTTATGTCGCCAGAAACAGTAAAAAGAGAAGGCAGAGTAGGTAAAAAAAATAAGTAAGGAAAGTGCATTAGTCAGAAGGTGTGAAAAAGTTTGTTTTTTTCTGCAGACAGGTAGACTCTAATATCAAAGTAATGAGATACAAAAGTTACATACAGCCTTAGTTGTCAAAACATTAGCCTATGAGCCAGTTAGTCTAGTAAGGAACTGTCTAGAATATATCAGCAAAATTTGATTATATAAATAAGAATATAATGCACAAAAATGACAGCATTATATTTATATCCATGTTGCATAGTGGAGCATACAATCCAGAGCTAGGTTCAGCCCAGAATGTAATGTGTGAAGCATCATCATGCATTTATATTCCCAAACCTTTCTTTCTCTTGAAGTTTTGAAACATCCTTTCAGTAAAGTCATGTTCAAATCTTTAGGGCTGTGATTTGGGCTGTAGAAGTGTTTTCCTACTGGTGTATCAATCTTGTGTAACAGTAATCAATATTTCTTCTTCTAAAGGGATTGGGATGTCTTCCCAATATAATATCCTCCTGTAGTACATTGCATGTATGTTATGAAATATTCAACATTAGGGAGGCACAATTCAAGGATCCCTGAATTTTATATTTACTTTTTCCACTTTTTTTTTAATTTGGACAATATGTGAGCAAGTCTTTTGGATTTGCAAGGAAGTGTCCCAGTGCTTGTGGACTTCAACCCAGATTGTGAATAATATTCCCATAATGCTTCCTATAATTCTTTGCTGTGCTAGATACCCTGCTTATGCTACATACCACCCCTCTTCATTCACAGAGCATATTATGCACATTTATGTCACTTTATCCATTTTAGGTTATTGATTTATCATAATAAATACATAAATAATGTATTCTTGAAAGAATCTATCCTGCTACATTACACAAAGAACACATGGTAGAGCTCATTGACCTTAAAATAAAGTAAAAACCCATAAGCCAGAATTACTAATTGCTTATTTTTTTATTTTGTATGGCTAATAAGTAACCTGTGGTTTGTTAATTGTTCAGGATATAGCACAACAAAATGATATTTTGCAATGCTTGAGCAGGCATTGCTCCCGAGCTATCCATTCTCACAGGTTATTAAGATAGAGACTTACAGCCTTATTAAATTGTCATTTGGCCAATTGAATACAGCTCTATATAAGCACAGAATATTTTTTTTACAAGTTTTTTGTTAGTGAAGACCTTGCTTTTGGATAGAAGTTCACTAAAAAAATATGCTCTGTGCTTATATAAAGCCCTTTTCAATTGGCCGAATTGCAATTTAATAAGGCTGTTGGTATCTTCACACCACTGCCAGCAATGCATATAGTGCCTCAGAACCATTTCTTTATTAAAATATATTTTTTCTTTACTGAATTAGTACCATTTGATATTCTACTATTTATATGTAATGCTGTAAAACTTAAAATATCGTGTTTAGGTATCTCCTGCTACATTATTTTATTTTTATTTTGTATTTTAATTTTAGTTTTGCACACTTTGCATAAATATATATTGTAAATAAAATTAGAATATCACTTTTTATTGTCAGAATAAAGATCTGTTGAAACAATGTATCTCTTACCCAAAAGCAACTTTTCCTAGTAGGTTTCCATTCAGTATTTTTGCAGTATCTAAACTTTCTATGCCTCAGATTATGATCTGTAAAATATTTGCCTTTTCTTTGTATCACTTTAGAATCGCTGTCTAAGGTGAAATTCCATTTCCAATTTAGAGGAGAAAACTGATTTTTTAACTGCTATGGATTAAGTAATTCTGACCTGAATGAATCATGTATTTATATCAATCCCAATCTAAAAAGAATTGATCTGACTAATGACTTGGAGATAATTTCACATTCCAATTCAGGTTTTGCTTATGAGTTCAATAAATAAAAAGAAGGGGGATAATGATCTTTAAATCAGTATACCATGATGGTGCTAGATTTCCGATGCATGTACAAAGCTGTGTCTTGCATTCACTATTCCTGACTACAGAGATAAGCAGTTCTGCAATATGATACTGAATCATTAGCTTGAGGCTTTGTAGGCACTCACTCTAAAACTTATGTTTTCAAGTCAACATCCCCGGATTATCTCTCTAATAATATAACCGGTGTGTAAATACAATGTCCTTCTCTTTCTGACGCTTTGTAAATATTGTTTGATAAGATATTCTTATTAATGGCCAAATTAAAGGACCACAGTGTTGTATATGGTCTTTTGCATAACTAAACGTAATAATGTGCAAAATGTTGTTATAAAGGTAAAGATTAAATATTCACAGCCTTTATTTTTTAACTTTTATGCAATTACTCTTTGCTGCAAGCTATCATTTCTGTTATTAAACCAGCTTCTTGATGCTCATGCTTTTTGTTAGAGCTAATGAGAGCACTGGCAGTTGTGTGTGCCCACAAACATCCTGTGTAATCACGTTTACTTACTGCTCAGAAGGTTGATCACTGGAAACCAAAATGGTAGATGCCACAACAGCGTATACAAGTAATGAATTGGATACTGTATTATTTTTTACATTCTAAAAAACATGTTGCTTATTTTTGAGTGCATTTCATTAAAACAAATCTGATTACAGTGGTCCTTTAAACCATCCCATTATTAATGATGAGTTAAAGGGACATGGAACACAATTCTTTTTCATGTATTTAAAAGAGCGTGCTTTAAACATTACTATTTTTCCCCCTTTGTTGCATCTGAAAGAAGGCATTTGATAATGCTGAGCATTGTGTTTCTTTTTTTAAAAATGAAGCTCTTGGAGCAGAATATATTGCTTTGAATCTATAACTGTGAGCCAATGTGCAGCAATATAGCTTTTGCCAATGAGATACGTACATACTTTCTGCTCACACAGAGGCATTTCCTATGGCATTTCCAATAATCAACAAGTTTTATTAAACATGGGCCCTATGGTAATCCCCACAAAACCAATTATGAGTGTCATAGGAGCACAATAAATCCTACCTAGCTATGTTAATCACCCATCCTTAAAACATTGCAAGAGAACTGCTACTAGTCACTGCTACGAGTGAACTACACGACAAAGCCGAAAAGCAATGCAAATATCTCCATTGATTTTTGTACTGAAACTAAATTACGAGTTACTCCCTGACACTCTGACACCCATCTAATATTCATTCCTCAGCCCTCTCCTACACTTCCTACCTTCCAGGCTGGTAGTTCTGAATAGCAGCATAGTCACATCATATTGTCAACATGCTGTCATTCAGCACTGGCCGCAAGGGATGTTATAGATGGAGGGGAGGGCTGGGGAACATATAGTGGACGGCTGGGGAGGCGCAGGTAGAGGTATATATATATATATATATATATATATATATACACACATACATATATTTATATATAAACACAAACATATGTATACATATATACACACACACTCAATGTGTACATTTATAGTGTGAAGCTATTTTAACCATTTAGTTAAAAAAAATGTTTTGTCAATTAAAAGGTTAAACACATGGTTACTCATTGAATTGCGATTTGGCCAATTGAATAGGGCTCTATATAAGCACAGAGCATATTTTTTACAGAGGTTTTTAGTTAGTGAGGACCTTGCTTTTGGATAGAAGTTCACTAACTAAAAACTTCTGTAAAAACAATATGCTCTGTGCTTATATAGAGCCCTATTCAATTGACCAAATCGCAATTGAATGAGGCCCATGGTTATTATAAAGAAACAGAGATTATCAGAAAGCATCAATAGTAACAGGTAACAGTACTCTAATATAATACACCAATATTATTATCATCAACTCTTCCACCAAAACCAGCAAAATACTTCTAATACTGGACATGTTTTATAAAAAATGTCATTGACATTACAGGTCAAGTCTGGAATAAGGTAATCAAGGAAAGATGCCATTGTATAAAGAATATTCCCCCACAATATTCCTCATCTTAGTCAGTTAATTATTAATCATTAGTATTTAATTACATTTGATAATTGTATTATTTCAGTTGCCTTTAACATACTTATTTTGGAATCACTTTGGGTTCTATCCAGGCATGGGTTTAGGAACTGATTTGTGTATATTTGTATGTGTGTATATATAAGCTATTTTATGGCCTGTGTATACAATGAGCTGTATCCCCCCAAGTATTATCCTTGCTCCTACACTCCAGGTACTATTTTTGATACTACAAAACACATGATTCAGGAACATTATATAGTTGAGTTTATCAAGCAATAATATTTTATCATTACCGTTTTAAACCAAATCCATTTACTTTGATATTAGCTCAGTTAAAATGATTTTTCATCATTTACTCAAAGGACCAAGAAAGTCGTTCATCTACAGTATGTAATTATGAAGGTCAAGAATATGTCTAATATAACTGCCCAAATAAAACTTAAAACATTAGGATACTTAGTTTACTTTTTTTTATCCCCACTTCCTAAATACGCCTCATATCGAGTAAAAAAAATGTATAAAGTAAAAATACAGTCTTTAAAGTGTTAATGGTTTAATATAATTTTTCATCACTATGGTCAGTTATTAACTTTTTTAAGCTTCTTGAAATTGTTGCTTTCCCAACAGCATTTCCCCATTTGATATTCAAAGAAACAAAACATGGCGGCTCATATTACAGAACATTTGCATATAATAATATAGATTACACATTATATTGATTTATTTTTTTAGTTTATAAAACATGAACCCATTTAAATATCATATTGTAGATGTATGAGCACAGTGACCATTATGTCAATGCATTTAGAGTAGGCTCTGTTTGCATTCATGTCGGTAGGTGATGAATGGATCACAATACACATCAACAGAACATGTTAGGGGAGGAACTGCAAGCATACATGTTTTTAATAATTGGCTTTCTATGAATCACTGTGTTTGTTTACACCATTTAAACTGTAATCTGAACCATGTTAACCTTGTCAAGGAACGAACCATTCATCAAAGGCTTATTGGATTTCATGTATTCACTAAGGTATGGGATAATAAATGCTAAAATAATAATTATTGATGGACCACAATGAATTATTAGTTTACTGTAAATCAATACAAAGCCCAGCTAGCATTGTAAAGTAATCTCTAGTGAGTAGAGGGGTGGGGGCATGATCATCTTTTTAATGTGCTTACACTTACAGTGCAATAAATAATGCTAACTAAAGTAAAAGGAAGGATTAGACTTTTTTTCTATATAAGGTCTACACTATGGCATAATGGAATAGCTGAAAGAAAAGCCAATAGGGCGTGTGGTTGTACTGGAAGAGAAATGAGCAGAAAAATAAATGTACTAATCTAGAACAAGCAGTCCTCCCAGATTTAAATGTATACAGTGCATATTGAACAATGGAGATTAGTGGGGATACTCCATAGGTCACACAGAGTTCTCAGTTCATTAATATAATGGATACAAACAGACAGAACCACAATATCAAGCACGTACAATTATTTTTCAAAGATATACATTACTCCATAGGGACCACTATAGATGTAGGTAGAGCCCCCATGAGCATCAATGCGTAAACCCATGGATCATATTCATTAAGGAATATTGGGATCAAGTGACCACCATGGGGGGCTCCACCCTAAAGCGCAAGAGGGTGGTGAAAAGGAAGCCTAAGAGCCCCTAGATTTTGAGGGGTCCCATAAGACCTCAATACTTTTTTAATTTACTAGGGGGAAGGGGATCATAGGCTGTGAAGGTCATATACCCTCTGTGTTACATTTAATTACTATTAAACACTTCCATCCCACCACGACTGCCAGGAAGGGTACAAATCTAGTAATATTTTAGGCTCCTTACATGTACTTTTCATGCCTTAGCTGGTATTATAAAATTAATGTTATTTTTTAGGGCATATACAGTGCTTGTAGATCTTTACGAGCCTACGTAGACTTTTTGTGGGATCATTGCAATTGCACTTTAGGCAAACCACTCGCAGATCAAGGATAGAGAAGATAATACTCACAAAGGGTTATATTTTTTTTTTTACACCATATACTAACTATGTTATGTTTTACACATGATCTTGAAACAACATTTTCTATATATGTTATGTGACCAAGAGACTTGAGGGAAAACAAAACTACATTTATGCATTTTTTTCTTCCCTTACAGGGCCATTTACCTCACTATAAGTGCTCTTTATGGTGTGAAAGAGCACAAGAGTCTATGTTAAAATGATTTATTGATTTCTTTTCTAATTACACTAATAATAGCTAAAAATCTGCAGTCTTAGGTCTGTTTACAAACACACTGCTGACTGTTCCATGTTTAACACATGCTGACAACAGCTGGTGCAAGTTCCAACACAATTTATGTTTTTTCTCCTTTGCCTTCAGTTAACCCACAAGTAACATATTTACGAGTTCCCAGCAGTCATTTCCCTGCACAGATGGATATGGGAAGGGTTAACCCTCTTTCTGTGTCTGCTCTCTGCATGCAGCTCTTGCTGTCAGTCTGCCTGGGGGACTTGCCAGAGTCTCATGTAAACAGACACTTAATTTATGATTTTTTTTTTCTGTGAGAAAGGCACCTTTTTAAAAAAATCCAAAAGTATTTAAACATGTTTTTACGAGTACATTACAGTGGTGTGCTCCACATTGTGCTGAATTAACTGTCCCTTTAACAACAATGATTTTCAGATGAATCTACAAGGCACAATCTCATTAACTATCCCATTAATCCAAATACACATTGTTGTAGTTGTGGTATAACAACTATTATTAGAGACACAAGTAGGAGATATTTTCCCTTGGTAAGACATGTTTTGTAGCCTCTGGAGGATGAGCCGGCACAACAATGAGCAGTCTTATTGGAACTCAGATTGCTTATTCAGCCAAATTCATACAACAAAACACAACATTGAACCAGGCAAGCTACAAACAAACAAACAGCACACTGCCATCTGCTCAAAAAGGACCATCGTCTTTTAGACTGGCGACTATATACAATTAGCCATTAACTAATAAGAGATGTTTTCACCTACGCATGCATTCTAGTATTATTATCCAAAAACACATACAATCATTAAAAAAAGCCCAGAAGCATTCCAGCCAAAGGAAGATTTAGCTAATTAGTTAGCGTAAAGCTTAATGAGTAGAACTCTGATATAAATGCAGGAGCTGATTTATATTACAGTTTTAGCAAAATAAAATATGGAATTAGAAATTTAAAAATGTATATATATAATTTAATGCATTAATTGTATTAAACTTTAACCCGTCGAGGGCTGTGGATGTCAAATCTTAGTACTTATGACCCATATAGTAACTCAGGGAGGTATAAGCTCTCCAGGAGTTCATTATCGTATCTGGCTCGTTGATTTTAAGTGTAGTTTCCAGACAGGGGTTTCACCTGGAAAGTTTAAAAAGCTATGTTTATTATTGTTCCATTTTTACTTATTCAGAGTCAAAATTCAGAAATGAGCATATCTATAAAGCATTTCCCCTGGATCGCTACCTTGTGGTAGTGAAGGGGCTTGTGTATCTCCGTGAGGCTGTGAACTAAACCATGTAGGGTCACCCAAGATGGGTAGGTCATAGCAGACAGATCAGAAAAATCGCAGCCCACCGGAGCAAGAACTGACAACCCACTCCAGTATCTTTGCCAAGATAACCTTATAGTAAAGGACAAAGGGTCACAGGGAGTCAGACACGACTGAACGTCTTAACAACGGCAAATAAAACATTTAAATGAGCATGTTTTAAAAATAGCACAATTTCTTACAGAAAAAATAATAGTTGAAGAGGTTAAAAACATCTTTTAACCCCAGTTTATAGCAGCGGTTACAAAATGCCATTAATATTATCTAAAAACTTTTATTTGGAACTGCTCGGTGCAGCCAGACACTCTAGAGGGAGTAAATTATTTCTCCACAGAGATCAATAACTTGATTGGTGCTTTGCCCTGACAAACTCATATCAGTGTTTTCCAGTAGGGTTTGACATTTTGCAATAGTCTGATTCCCTCCCTTGCAAGGGGGATTTGTCTGGCATTTGGGGGATGGAGTGTCCTTGGGGGCAAATTCAGATTTATATGCTACAGGAAAAGTTTCTTCATTAATAGTACACATGAACTAAAACATGACAGACTGCAGCCTCAGTGGGTACCGTCGTAGAATTGTGTATTATCAGGTATGCCTTTTTTTTGTATTTCACAAAATCAGTCTGTACACAAAGACTACATTGATGTTTTTACACCTCTTAATACTTGTCTCCATTTGAAAAAAAAAAGTTATTTTAATGTTTAAATTATTCTCTTTTAAATGCATATGCATATATATATTTTAAATATGCAAAGTTATATTTTATTAATTGTAATCGAAATTAATAAATAATATATATGTTATATATTTTGTGAGTTGTATTTTTTTTTGCCACAAGAACATTTTCCAGAAGCATGATGATGATACTAAATAAAATTTTTCCTTTTGCTTCTTTTCTCCACTATAAAAGAGAAAGATTTATTGTGATTTGTAGTAGAGCACTGATTCATTTTTCATGTCAATAAATGTAATTATAGCATTTTCTATCATAAAAGGCATTGTGGAATGTGGCTAACACATTTATATTTAATGTTCTAAGTAATTAAAAGAGAATGTGGAAAATGTTTTTTAAGGCTGTATGTAACTGCAAAAATGTGGAATTAGCAATTATGCTTCAGTATCTCATTGCTGAAGTTAACATAGTACAATAACACCACCCAGGCCATTTTTTTATTTTAATTCAGAAGTGACGTATTTAATAAAAAAAAAGGTGATCAATTCAAAAGCAACCTATAGTGGAGTTGCAAAAATGTGCTACAGACAAATGATCCCAACAATATTAGAAGCTATGCAAGCTATGAGAATAAAAGCATTTTTAGAGAAAATCTGGGCCTCTTTAAAATGCAATTTGTCAAATTGAATAGGGCTCTATATAAGCACATAGCAACTTTTTTTTACAGATGTTTTTAGTTAGCGAACTTGTATCCAAAAGCAAGGTCTTCACTAACTAAAAACTTCTGTAAAAAAAATGCTATGTGCTTATATAGAGCCCTATTCAATTGGCCGAATCACATTTAAATGGGGGATTTCATCTTAGTCTATTAGGGCCTCATTCTATTAGCGGCCGCAGCCGTTGCGGGGCCGCAAGGACCGGTCGCAAGCTATTCGGCTATTCTATTCCCTTACGGCCGGAGGCTCCGGCAGGCTTGCGGCCGGTGCCTTGCTATCTCTTGCGGCCGCTCGCGCCAGAGGAAAGCCTTTGATCTAAAACGGCCGCAAGAGTTTTGCTATTCAATTGCTCCGGGAAACCTCTCTGCAAGGCTAAAAGCGAGCCGCAGCTTACTTGCAGGAAAGAGGTCTCGCTAGCACCAATTAAGCACATAAAATAACTCAAATAAAGCCATCCTGCACTTTGAGAAGACTATAAAGGGATTTTAGGTGTTAGAAAAAATAGCACATAATTATCCTGTACTCAAATCCGTAAAATATTTAATTTTTAATATCCGTAAAATATCCATGTAAAAAGTCCAGAGTGCTTGGAGCACCTCAGACACGCCCACGCCGCAGCCGGAAAATAAACAGTTAATTTGAACTCAGGTTTGGGCTGATGTGCAAGCTTGAGAGTGGGTTCCTTTTAATCCTCATGTCCCCCAATATGATCCCTAGCATTTACAGAGCTGTACAGTGCAGGCTTGAATTTATATTTGAGTTTTTATATTTCACAGATTACGGCCGGTTCCAAGATATGCGGCCGGCCGTAAAAGGAGATCCTTGCGGGGCCGTATAATAGAATCGCGAGTTAACTGAACCCCCGCAAGGAATCGCAGCCTTACGGCCGATTTACGGCCGCTAATAGAATGAGGCCCTTAGTCTTTCTGTAGGGAAGGGTTACACTACTGGAACTTACTATTTAGTTGAGCTCTACTATCAAGTGGCTATGTAAACGTCAGTCTTTGAGCAGAACATATGCAAAATATCTGCTTACACTGAAGCAAAATTGAATAAGAATATTCAATATTAAAAGTTATATTTTTTAATTTTATTTACTTTATTACTAGCTAAGTATTGCCTTTGTAAATACATTTTTAAGTCCTTGTTGCCCTGTCATGTCAATAAGGGGGCGATTATATTAGTTTAGCTAAACAACTCATTACATAAAATATTTCAAAAATTACATCTTAACATTAAACTTGATAGCAGGGCTTACTAATGTTTAGATTTACAACTAAAGGCTATCAGCAAGTACATTTGAGCACACAAGTATTAGTAAGGGCTCATTTCTCATTTCGCAGGCAATACTGAGTAGCTAGAATAAGTTAAATAATTTATCCAATAAAGAATGTTCAAAGACATTAATCAGCTAAACATTAGTCTAAGGTCCAGAAGGGCATCACAGAACTGTTAAAATGTATCTGGTCCAATGTGAGCTGGTTAATTTAATAACTGTGTATGAGGATATTTACTGTAGAATACAAGCTAAGCAGGTTTTGAATAAACATTGAAGTATTACTGCAATCAGGGAAACCTGTAGTAGAAGGAGCCCAGTAGTAAGTGGTACCACTGTAATACCAGAAAGGGAGAGAGGCAATGAGGAGGGTTAGACACTTTAGAGTAAAGGGACCAGCAGCACAGGATCATAAGAATATAGAAGCCAGGGGTCGGGGCAGGCAGCAAACAGAGAATATCCAGTAGCAAGGGAGAGAGGCAATGAGGAGGGTTAGACACTTTAGAGTAAAGGGACCAGCAGCACAGGATCATAAGAATATAGAAGCCAGGGGTCGGGGCAGGCAGCAAACAGAGAATAACCAGTAGCAAGGGAGAGAGGCAATGAGGAGGGTTAGACACGTTAGAGTAAAGGGTCCAGCAGCACAGGATCATAAAGATATAGAAGCCAGGGGTCGGGGCAGGCAGCAAACAGATAATATCCAGTAGCAAGCCACGAATCACAGAAGTCCAAAACACACCAGAAGTACCAAATACAAGTCAGAGAATCAGAGAGAACAGAGAGAACAGTAGTACAGAGACTAACAACAGAGCATTGTTGTCCAGTCCATGCAGCCTTGGTTCCAGCAACAAAAAATAACTGGACTAGATCTGTGCAGCAAGCGCAATGGATGTAAGTAAAACCTGGGCTGGATCATCAGTGTCTGCATCGCACTATGCACAGTCTGTATCTCCAGACCTCAAAAGATCTGCTCACCTGATGCAAAATAATTACATTTATCAAGCATTAAGTTTTCCCTGATGCCAGTGACACCAAATAGAATCAAATCCCTAAGGTAAGTTCTAGTTCAGTATTTCTCAACATCTGGTCTGGTGATTGTCAATGATGTTTAACTTACCAGGCATCTTACTTTTTTCTCTTCTTTAGATCCACATTAACAGCCTTATTAAATTGCGATTCGGTAAATTTAAATGGGCTCTATTTAAGCACACAGCTAGTGAACTTCTATCCAAAAGCAAGGTCTTCACTAACTATAAACATTAGTAAAAAAATATGCTTTGTGCTTATATGGAGCCTTTTAGAATTTGCCGAATTGCAATTTAATAAGGCTGTAAGGCTGTATGTCAAAACTGTACATCCAGCTTGTGTGCCACACAACAAATGATGATAAAATACTACACGTTTAACAGAGTTCTTGTTCTTATGGACATAATTAAATTGTGTCATCAGTTATTGTTGCAATATGGTTTTCTTGCGTATCTCTAATGCTTAATAATGAGAACAGGTAATACAGACTAATGATCTGACCTCTACTTAAACATTATATTTTGTTAGTATATGTATAATTTTGATTGAGATTTTCCAGAGAAAGAGTAAATATGCTCCCTCTTTAAGATTATAAGCTGCTACTTGAAAGATTTATTTTTTCATGTGGGCATTACTAGTTAACACATAACATATAGCTAGATTCATGGGTGTCAGTCATGCTGCTAATATGGCTTGCGGTCAACTCAGTTAATTCAATTAATAGGCCAATTTATGTACTACTGACGCATTTGAGAAAATTGTAACATATAGCTAGATTCACAGGTGCCATTCATGCTGTTAGTATGGTGTGTGGTCAACTCGGTTAATTCAATTTAAAGGCCAATTTATTTACTACTGACTCATTTGAGAAAATTGTAGCCATTAGTGAATCAATTAGTAACGACTGCTATATGAGGGGTCCCAAAAGACAAAAAAATTGCAGGAAGCCGTCATTAGCGCACTGCAATCTGAAAAGCATTATTGGAATGATGTATTTATCCATCAAGATGAAACACAACATATAAAGTGGCTAACACTTAGTATAGGATCACTTATCTTGTAGTCTTGCATAGTGCTAACCCTTGCAATCTCCTTCACAAAGCAAAACAGTAGTTCACTGTACTTTTCCCCATAGGAAACAGATATTTGTACCACTCAGAAATCTGCTTCACAGATACCAAATGAATCTAGAGTTATGTTTCTATTAAATCACACATAAACAGACATTATACCACGTTGTCATACTAGTTATACCTATACCTAGTCTGACAACATGGTATATTGTCTGTCTAACCGCCATTACATTTTCTTAAGAGGTCATTCAATAGGCTCTACTGCTTCTAATCTCCAATGGCCCGATTCAATTGCCCAATTCGTAAAGTTATACACACTTAAAATCACTCTCAATATTGCTACATATTACTTATTGGCATTAATGAATTTTTAAGACAATTGAATGCATATAAACATTTATTAAAAAAAACACCCAAACCCAAATGTATGAGTTCAAGGCATTTGCAAGTAGCTAAGTGAATAATGCTATACAGGTCAGGAATTTATCCAACCAAAAAATATTCTTCTAAAACAAACAAAATGATTTTTCTGATTGCCCCTCAACTTTCGAATACACTTCCTCTCGGTATCTTCCAATTTCCTAGCTTCCTAACTTCAAGACCAATCTCAGACCTTTTCAATAAACACTCCATTAGAGCTAAAGCACACTAAATAATTTCCTTCTGTATATGCAGTTACATGGTTATGAATATACTGTATAAAGCTCCCCTACTGAAAATTATTTGTATTCTACTTGTGACAGGGACTGCTTATCCAGAATCTGGTTTTTTTTTTATTGTTTACCCCTATGCCCTTATTAATAAAACTGTGTTATAATACTGTGCATCATTAATGGATATGCCAACTACTGATAACGTTTCTTATCGCACAACGTAGACCTTATTCAGTTGAAATTAGGTCCCAATTACATGGCACTCACTAAATTATTATGTTTGAATATCACACAGAAAAAATAATGACGCTATTACTTTCTGCACATAGAAACCCTGAACGTATATTTTTTCCAAGTGGTAGCTACATGACATGCTCCCCACTATGCTATTACATGACACCCACTAAGAATTAGCATTTGCTTCCAAAGATCCATGTGCATTTCAGACAGTCACTAAGACCGTCACTATTAGTAAATGTGATTCATTATTTGCAGCATGAGAAGTTTATGACCACCATCAGACTTTCCCCAGACCCGCCTTCACTAATTAAAAGTATGTAGTGACTGCCATGAGGATAGTGTTCCATGAGCCATAGGAATTAGATAGGAGTTGGTGGTTGATGGCCCACTCGAGCCCACATGGCCTCTTAGGAGCTAGGGCGAGCCTAGACAGAGGATAAGTATAGAGGTTATTTATAGAAGTTATAGACCCATCCCTAAAGCACAGGAAGGTCGAGGGAAGGGGTTCTGGGACCCAAACATTTCACAATTTCCGCCAGGGTATGCAAACTCTTGATCACACCTATATATATATATATATATATATATATATATATATATATATATACTTGCATGTTAAACGCTTATAAGTCAAAATCAGTGTAGCAAGAGTTTTTACTTGGGGAACGTAAAAGAGGCCTTAGTATATAATTTCTAAATTTAATTTGACTTATTGAATATACTTATTGAATTTTAAATTTGACTACCTAAACAAGTCAAATACCAATGCAAGTTTGTCAGTAATATTCCATTTACGAGATTGGAGGTCGCACCTTGGAATAAAAAGATCGTCATCCTTCATTTGAATCTTTTGATGGGTAAATGCACTTTTGCAACATACAATAATCTAAACCATAAATGTATGTAAAACTGACTTGTACAGGTTTAAGTTTTAAGTAAAATAGTAAAGCGTAAATAACTGTAGTCTGAGTTTCCTGATGAGATCATTTTTAGTGGCTTTAATAATTAATTAAAATAATAGGATTTGTGAATATCAGCAATA